>VKKW01000516.1:0-61216 GCA_018350135.1 Citrus trifoliata | reverse complement strand
TGATTCTTGAACTCATATTTTAACAAGTTTGAACTTAGTTTCCATTGAAGTTCTTCCGATCAACTTCTTTTAAATAATAAAAACAAGTTAGATATTAAAAGGAACAAAACAGAATAATCAAGAGTGCACAAACATTGCAACCAAGAAACAAAGTATAATGATGATACATGCATTTCATTCTCAAAAATATACTGTCAACCTAGTCATACTACTAATTCCTAAAACATGAATCACTGTATGGTAATGCTGACTGATTGATTCACAAATACAACAACAGCCAAATCCACTTTCAGAAAATACAAAATTCCGTCCGTTCTTTAGAGCAAGAGGACATTAACCGCTCAACTATGATCTTTGGAAAAGAAATAGGAGAACAATTTTTGAGATAACTAAAGTTTTAGATTGCAGCAGTTCTGTGATGACTAACCTGTTCCAACTATGCTATTCTTGACTTCAACACCACGAGATGCACTGATGTGTATCCCATCCGTGTTAGGACTTTCAGCAGGTGCAATCACTTCGAGATTGGATATCACAACCCGCAGACAATTAGTGAATGCAATGTGCATTTGTTGACTGTTGACCACCCTAAGGTTCTGGACTTTCAAATTCTTGCACTTATGAAAAGTAATAGCCTGCAGGTGTGGTTGTCATGACGTATTCAGCAAATAAACACGGAAGAAAACTAATATTCTCAGGGCCATAACCGGAAGTGTCAAAGGACTAAAATAGTTTATTTCAAATAATGTTGAGAAAGGGGCAAGGCTGAGATCAGCAGAACAAACTGCATTGCTCAAAAAGAAGCAGCACTAACCGTTGGAGCATGTCGACATGGCTGCAATAAAATGAATCGGAGCCAATTTAGAAAAATGCAGGCATAAATATCCAAAAATAGTAATAGATTTAGGACTGCAAGATAGCTATACATTTGTTGTGTTAATCTTGCAGGATCTTGACCACCATTCCTGTCCCATTCCATTGATTGTCCCTCCTCCTTGTACAGTGAGATGGTTCACCCGATTAAAGTAGAGCCATCTACGTCGATTCAAACCCTTCCAGACATCAGGATCTTTAGGAGCAACTATTGTTCCAGATATCTATTAGAATGCAACTCCAACGGATTAAATACAAGAAAACTCAGGGAACTGAAAACTGCATTATATAGGAAAAATCAGTTGCGAATTAGAGTAATTTAACCAATAATATCTTACCTCCAAAGTAAGTCTAGATTTACAGGGCCCAGAAATATCGATGGGATGGATTAGAAAAGTGTATCCAGCTGAAAAAACAATTTTTGTTCGCGCAGGAAAAGAACAAGCCTTCTTCCAAGCATTTGCAAATGCCTGAGAAAGCAAGAAATGCTCTTTATTACAGGTATGCTTTTCTTCCCAACTGGTTGTAAGGAGAGTGAAAGTATAAAACAAACAACATTCTCTTTGTTATTGATGCTCTAGTAAATTCCCAACAGATTTAGTGAAAGAATTTTGGTATCTTACGACATCTCACCAAAAAGATTTTTGGGTTCTAAATCTTCATTCCTTTTCCTCATTTCTTAAGAAACCGAAAACCAGCTCAGTAAAGGATAATAATTTGGCTAATTGAGTGCTTTAAACTGGATTTGATTAATTCGGTCAATTGAACCATCCATTGCTACAACGAAGATCACAATCAACTAATCCACAGTCCATTAATTACAAACTCAAGATTCTTAGAAAGAAATTCTCGCTTGAGTCAGAAATTTCCTAGCTGTATAAAACTTCTCATTGAAAAAATGCTTGGAGAAATTCCGGATAGTTAACACTGTATAAAACTTGACCTCACAATCGTGAAATTTCTAAAGCAAATTTTAGTGTTTCTTCTTAACAATCGGGTACCATTCCATTAATCGAGACGTCTCAAAACTTAACATGCATTACGCTTACACAATTACTTTTCAAGTTAAATACAGAGCCAATCAAACAAACCAACAGAAACAGCATATGCAGTTCAAGTTGTAGATAAGTTACCTCAGTGTCGTCATTGAAGCCATCTCCTTTGGCACCAAAATCACCAACAAAAATTACCCTTTTGGATTTGGATCGAGTCTGTTTGACCCAGAATGTGGGAGCTCCAACAACGAGTCAAAGCCTTCTGTAGAAACCAAGCTTGCTGACAGACAAACAAGCACATGGATTAGAACTATAAAAAATGTTGAAAACGAACAAAACTTAAGTTGCTTCATGTTCTTTCTTAACTGAATTTGAAATTGTGGAAAGTTTAAGATTTGATACAAATTAAGATGAGTTTTAAAAGATTTGTGGAGAATCTTACAGCAGTTTACTGTGTCAAAGCTCGAAAGTAAACGGTGTCAGCTAAAAATGGAAAGCAAATTCTGGTTAATATATCATTATTATTATTATTATTTTAAATAACATAAAAATTAAAACAAAATGTAATACACCTATTTAATTCTATAACTAATCTCAGATCCTAATTTTTTGAAGAGTGAAAATTTTTAACATGCCCACGAATTCGACATGACACAATGGATTCTTATATGTTAAAGTTGATTTAATTATTAAATGTGTTAGGTTGTAGTCACAAGTTTACTTATTGTATTGAGTTTGAATATAGAGTTTCGTCCTATAAATCTATTTGTGACATTGTAATTTAAATTATATGCTGAATTTTTATCTAAAAAATTACGGTATATATGCTATATTTAAAAGTAAATAGTTATATTTAAAATAAAATTGAGTAGAGTTTGGGTAGGTTATTCTACGGATATGGTTGTACTCCTCATTTTTTAAAAATAGTTGATATTTTAATAAATCATTTGATTTATGTTAAAAAATAGGAATATCAGAGAGAGTTTAAAATTTTAAGTTTTCTTCGGAAAATAAATGTATTTATATGAGAGGTCTTAATTGTATAATCTGATTATAAATACTAACTGTAATTTGTATCTACGATAATTTTATATATCAATATTAAAAAAATGACTTGATTTATAGAAAAAAATCATGTGAGTGTTAGCTCAAATTCAATACAATATGTTAAATTTTTTATACTAACAAATAACTAATAACAGTTTATTTGTATTAACTATATATATTAACTGGAAAAAAATAGTGAATTAGATTTTATTATCATCATTTAATTTTATCATTAATTAAATAGATTGATTTTATTTGAATTCTTCTATTAAAAATTGAAAGCAGGTCGCATGTGGAGGGGAAGACGTGTCGGTTTGTATGATTGTGAATAAAACGACAGCGGCATACATCTTTTACCAAAAATGGAGTTGGAAGAAGGGCAGGCAATTGTAAGGGATGGACTATCAGCACCGTCCAATATTGTATTGAAATTCTTTTTTTTAATTATATTTTATTTGATATCAAAAATATTTTTTTAAAGTTAACACTCTTTTTATTTATAAATTTTTCAGCTTCCTCTCTTCAAACTTTATTTATTATTTAATTTCTAAAATAAAAAATCTAAAAACTAAACTAAAAAAAAGTACCCATAAATTAGACTTAAAAAATAATGAATATTTTGAGTTTAATACAATTATCTTACCTAGAAATTATGGGTTCAGTGGGTTCAAAAAATAGTTTGAGAATCCTTAAGAAATTAGTTAAATTGGGGTAAAATTTTATTTAATTTATTTTTCCACTGTTGTATGTTAATTAAGTTTTTTTTTGTTACAAGAACTCTGTTTTGGTTTAGAGGATTACTTCTTAAATTCAAATTATTTTAATGATAATAAAAAAATTTATATTGTGCAAGAAAAAAAAAATTGAGGAGAGAAAGAAAATATAAATAGTTTTAATTCTATTTATATTTGTCTTTAAATGTAATTGTAATATAGCAAGAGTTTTATGAGATTAATGAAGGAGTGCCAATAGTCCAACGCCAATTGTAAATGAGTCGAAATGGTCTGTTTGTCATTTGTGTTGAATTTTAGCCTTGACAAAATTCCCTCTAAAAAATGAGAATTTTTTTTTTCACTTGCGTGAGAAACTTTCTTACTCATTGAGTATTTATTACATAGAAAAATGGGGTATTTAGGTCTTTTCAATAATTCAGGTACTTCAATCATATTTTCTTTTAGACAAAATATTATTAGGTCCTATTTGAGATTGAGATATTGTCATTTTTTAACTACAGCTTATGTAGAAAAAAAATCGTAATTATGAAACAAAAGTTAATAATATGTAGTATATATAAATTTTAAATAATAATTTTGATAAAATTATTAAAAATATAATAATTTTTTATCACATAAGTGAAAAATCATATTAATATAACTTCTAAACTAAAGTAACTAGTACTTATTAAACACTTTGGTACTGTAACTTTTAAATTACGGCTGCCCAACCTCAATTCCAAACGCGCATTTAATATCCTAAATATGTAAATAATGTTTGAACCTCAAATGTTTTTACTTCCACAAGAGAATTGACTAATTTGATTAGCACCTCTTTATTTGTCAATTTTGCTTAATTCATTTATCATCAAATATAATCAATCAATAAATGCCAACATAAGCGTATGTATTTTTCTTGAAACTAATAATAAACTCTATATTACTTATATGTTACACCAATTAAATAAAAGACTAAATTTCCATTATTTTCTACTTTTACATATGGTGCAACTTAAGGTTTCAAAAATAAATTATCTGCCAAAGGAAAATTTAGATTAGTTTTTTCATTTAGAAATTAGTTTTTTATAATCTTTATAAGAAAAAAAGTGAAGAGCCCTAGTCTAGTCACCCAAAGTAAAGAAAATGGAATTACTAACTTCGTTTGGTACCGATTTTACCTTTTCAAGTAGGGCTTTTGTTAGTAGGACTTTATAAGTAGAGCTTTTACTCTAAAAAATTTAGTTGTTTGGTTGTCAATGAAAACTTTTATTAGAAATTATAAAATTAATTTAAAATTTTTTTAAAAACTTATATTGTGAAAAGAATAAAATAAAAGTATTAAATAAGTAGATAATTTAACATTTAAAAAAACTTTTTACATCGACTTCCAAAAATGTAAAATTTGAGCTCGTACTTGAAAGGCAAAATATCTTTCAAGTTTCAAAAACTCTATTAAAAGAAAATCAAACAACAATAAAATTTTTTATAAGAGTTTATAGGATTAAATAAATATTTATGACCATTAGATAAATCATACCAAATACATATAAAAACAAAAAAACAGAATTTTTAGGATTAACAATAGATAAAGTAACTATAGAGTTATAACTATGTATATATAGTTAGTAAAATTAAAATATTAGAATTTTCAGACAAGTTAGAAGACACTAAAGAATTATAAAAGTTCTTAGGATTATTAAATTATACTAGAAAATTTATACTAAACATTAGTTCATTAATAAGAACTTTATATAATAAATTAAAAAAAATGAATCGAAATAATTCAATAGTGAAGACATAAAATTAATACAAAAACTTAAAGGAGTAGTTAGAAATCTTGCGTTGTTAACTTTACCCACAGACAATTATTAAAAAATTACACAAATTGATGCGAGTAGTCTAGCATGGGCAAGAATATTATTACAAAAGCCTAATAAAGATAGTCCAAAAAAAAAAGAAGAAATAGCTATGTACACGAGTGGTAAATTTATAGAAATAGAAAATAGAAAATTTAGCACAGAATTAAAAAAATTTAGGAATAATAAAATTTTAAAATTCATTCCATTTATACATATATTTTAAAATAAGAACAAATTGTAATAATATTATACAATTTTACAAAAAAATACAAAAGAAATAAAGTTTGAACATATAATAGCCTAATAGGTAAAAATAATACTTTAGCTATTCCAGACTAATTATTCAATGATTTTTTTTGCAAGAATGGAGCAATTTGTTAATTTTGAACAATAACACTTAAATAGTTCCCTTATGGTGCATTTGGCACATTATATTGTATTATATTGTATTTCATTATTTTAATGTTGGTGTATTGTATTACGCTGTGTATTATATTAACACTGTATTATAACAATGTGATACAATATTTGGTGTTACAGTAGTATTAGATTTAGTGTTACTATGTACTGTACTATTGTTTTTGTGATTAATTTAAATTAAATATTTAGAAATAATATTTATTAGTACTTAAAAATACTAAATATAGAAGTATTAAATTTTAGAAATTTAACAAATTTTTTTAGTGTAAATGTTTAAAAATATCATAATTTTTCATAAAGATTGAAGCTTACAGCTTTAAATTTTCGAAAGCATAACATTTATTTTTCAATATCTTTTAAATATATAATTTGTGAAATAAAGATCGAACCAAAATTTAATCTTTAAAATATAATAACATAAATAAATAGTTAAAACCTACAAGATTGGTTAAAAATTTATCTTAAGATGATAGAATAAAAGTTTATATATACCACAAGATAATTATAAAATAATAAAGTGATTACAATGTTTATAACATAATCACTTCCAAATAAATTGTATGTAGTGTGTGGTATTTAAATAATATTATTCATATTAAAATGTTTATTAGGTATTAAATTAGTTAAAAATAATAATTTATATATATATATCTATATATATATACAGCCTAGTCACGAGGAAGGGCCTAGGTTTGATAATGCGGCAAAAAACTGCATTTAATGCTGCTCAATGCAATCAATTTGATCACCAAATGTAGGTATATTTGAACTAATGCTGGGCCCACAAGATAATTACCATACAATACCACATGTAACACATACCCTTATAGAACATATTTGAATTTTAGAAGTAAATTTAAATTATTAGCTAACCAGCAATACATTTTAGATAATTTGTGGAGTTTTCATGACCCATAAGATACCTAAACCATCCTTGCTTCATTCATGCATATATTTTAGTAGACAAAGTAATGAGTAGTAGACAGTAAAAATTGTGCATTTATATATTAGTTAGTTAAAGGTTGACAACAAAGCAATATAGATATTGGCATGAGATAGTTGATTTAATCACCAATTGTCTCAATCCTTATTTTAGATGTTTTGTATACATTTCATGAGCAATGGCATTAGCTAAAAAAAAAAAAAAAGGCTCAACTTATTATGTGTAGAAATTTTAATAAGGCCTTTAGACAGTGCATCGTCATCATCATCCATATATTTTTGTACTACCACCATGATGAGTCCATGACTACATAGGTTAACAGCTTAATATACTAAACATCATTAGACAGTGAAGTTGAGCATGTAAACACAAGATAATTGGTATTAGGAATGATAATATAGAAGTATAATGTTGAATCAACTGCAATTACACATAAATGTCATACGCTAGACAAATAGAGAAAGAGTTTCGGCGTAAAAGATATTTTGTAAAATAAGAATAATTGTCTCGGCCAAAAATTGACTTTTAAAAATTTATTAAAACTGATTCTGAAAATATGCTTATAAAAACACTTTAAAATTCCTGACTCACGCCCAAACGCCTTTTTCAACATCATATTTTCGACAAAATACGGAGAACATGTTCAAGTGAGTGTCGTGCTCAAACTTCTATTAAGTAGGAATTTTCGGCCACATTATCATAGTATCTTATTATTGTACTTTATCTAAACTCTGCTACTCCTTCCTAATCAAAATAATACTGAAAAAAAAAAACCACTAACAATTAATAGTAGATTTTGAGTGTGACTATGGTTATCTCGAAATATTGTACTATAATTTTATTAATTTTCTGATCATCTACCTATTCACAGATTATATAGTTGGACCCAATATCAATAACAGTACATTTTAGATATATGAAATATTATGTTTTCTGGACCATCAACAATGAATTGATTAAATGTCATTTTGAAAAGTGGAGGTTCCAGAGGACATAAATTGTGTAGGGCTTTTTTATCAAAGGATATGGCCTAGATCAAAGATCCAGCATTCATGATAAATGATGCATGCAATCTGGTTGATAAAAATGATCATAGTGGGCGCTGCTTGTTGGGGTCCAATCTTAGTGGGACCTCATCCATTAAACAGGTAACACGTTTCCAATAGTTGAAAATAGCCCGACGAACATAGAGATTATCTAAAAAGAAAGTTTAAAGAAACAATGGAGTTAAAATTGAACAAAGCCAATTAGCAATAGGCAAGTACCCGACCAATCTCTTGGAAACATTATAATATTGTAAATAATTTAAAATAAATTTTAATTCTGGGAAATTTTATTTGCCACTCCAAGTACGTGTAAGCTTCTGAACCATTCTTTCTCAGTTTTCTATGATGGGCGGCGATGATATGTAGGCATCTCAACAGGCTTGCTTTTTTTTTTTTTTTTAAGTGATGTTAAGATAATTTATATTTCGATTAATATATTATTATTAACAAAATTTCTCCATTTGAATTATAATTTATAAGATTTAATAATTAATTATACTTGAACTAATAAAATAATGACATATCCTTTATCATAATAATTGGGATAAAGGGATAACGTTATTATTTAAAAAAGTTCTATAACTTTCTTCTTAAAATGAAATTTCAAATTACAAATTAAGTGTTATCTTTCTTTGAACAGTTTCCAATTGGCGTTGCATATTTGAAAAAACTAGATGACTCGCGAAATGCGATAAAAATCTCAAAGGATCAATTCACAACAAATCTCACATGCCCAAGCAAGCAGGCAGCATCACAAGTGGGCCATTTTTATTTAATTGTGTATCTCAGGGGTCATGTCTGGGATCCCAAATGGTCCCTTCATCACATCAAGCAAGTAAATAAATGAATAATTGGATAGTGGCAGGTTTCACATTGACTACATTAGTGTGTGAAAAGTGCATTAGTTGACAAAAAATGCAACAACCTAAACACTAGGTAACCCTTTTTTTCATCCCCTTTGGGGATCCCAAGAATACCAAATTTTCTTGCCAAAGCAAACAGAATTGTACAGATTCCTCTGCTCTTAGATAGCTGAAATTGAGATCCCAATTCAGAAAAAATGGATTTGTACTTGCAAAAAGATTCTAACCAACTACTAAACTAGCTTGATTCAATATCAACATCTCATCAACGGATAAATTCTAGCAAAGACTTAGATGAAGTTCCTTAGTAAAGAAAAGATTAGAATTTTGAGATCCTAAACTAGAAAGAGGCATCCCAATCAAGATTTTCTATGTACAAGATGGAATTTCTCGAGAAACAAACAATTTTTTACATAATTACATCCCATCAGAACCACAAGAACATAAAAACAGAACAAAAAATCCATGATTTAAAAGGCAAAAGTTAAAATTTTAAAAATAACACTATCGTTCTTGTTTCAAAACTCCCTACATCTATCTCACTTCTGTTTCGTGAGATAAACTAAACTGGATTTAACCGAACCGAACTGAAAAAACCCTGCCAACCTATAAATGCACAAACAATAATAAACAATATTCCCAAGCTCATCGGAATATTCCACTTCCGGTTGTGGCCTCAGAACATGTGATATCTAGAACGGTCGTGATCTACGCTTACCGGTTCTCTTGGCATGAGTGTTATTCTTGGGGGGTTTATTAGCAAAAGCGCTGCAGAACCCACATGCAGAAACCCTAGGAGAAGGAGGTTCGATTGCCGGAGAGACTCTGCCGGTGCGGTACCCTCTTGCTCCAGCGCCGCCGCCGCCGCCGTTGGATCGGCTTCTTTCAATGGTAGTGTTGACTGATCTCGGAGGCTTAACATCAACTTGTGGCTGCTGCTGCTGCTCTTGCTGGTCCTGTTGCGATGATGATATTTCAACTGCTGCTGCTGCCTGCTCCTGTTCTTTTGCTTGCTGTTGCTATTATCAATTTCTTGATTTAATTCTTTTAAGAACTTGTCATCCCAAACAAGACCTGAAGAGCCTTGCCTTCTGAATGAAACTGCAGATCTTTGCAGACCAGCCATGGCTTGAATTTGATCAGTTTCTCTCTCTCTGGATCGTTCTATCTGCTAGCTGATGAAAATATAATGTCAGTCTTCTTCTTCTCGTTGTGTGTACAAGAGTTCTATTTATATTTAGAAGAAAAGATAAAAAGGAAATGGTCATAGTAACACAACTCGGTCAATATTTTCAAACCTTCTTTAATTGTATAGGGAAATTTACATCATCAACCCAGTATTTGAGATAAATTGGTTAATCAAATCCAAATTATGATAGGGGTACTTGTAATTTATGCAGCGTTTACTTGTCAATAATCGGAATGAATTAGAATGAGAATGAGAATGAATTAAAATATTATAATATGTTTATTTTATCTTGGAATCAGAATCAGAATAAACTAAATTGTTTCAAGTTACTAAAAAAGCCGTTAGTTAATAAAACTAATAAAATAAGAATAATAATATGGTAATTATTGTGATTATTTATTCAAATTATAATTATTGTTAATATAATATTAATATATTAATTATATAATATTATATTATTTAGTTAATAATAATTATGAATTAATTATAATAATTATATTAGTAAATTATCAAGAGTATATTAATTAATTAATCATAAAATAATATATATTAATTATTGTGATTATTTATTCAAAACTATAATTACTAATAATTATGGGGTAAAATCTCGTTAGTCCTATATTTTGAGATTAGTGCTCGTTTACATCCTAAATTTTTAAAAAAATTCTCAAAACATATCGCATTAAATTATTAGCACATTTCCACTTATTTTTTTTGTTGCTTTGGCTAAATTTTTACAATATTACCCTCGTACAATAATTTTTTTTGGGGTGTTAGTAAAAACAAAAAAATTAATTATCAATTTTAATCTCAAAAATAAAATAGAAACAAAATTAATATATGTTACTTTTTGGAACACACTTCGAGGAGTTTATATATTATTTTTTTAATAATGTCAAAATAGGTAATTTAATTATTTTTACAATAAAAATATTTTTTGGACACATGTAAGCTTTCACAAAATTAATATAAATTATTTTTATTTTTATTTTTGAGGTTAAATTGATAATTCAATTTTTTCTTTTATTAATTTCATAAAAAGAAACATATTGTAAGAATGTAATATTGTAAAAGTAAGTCAAAAGAAACAAAAAGTAACAGCATGAATGTCAATAATTTAAGAGTAAGGATGTTTTGAGGCATTTAAAAATATAGAGACTAAATGAGTACTAATTTTAAAATATATGGGTAAAAACGAACGAGCATTTGCCATAATTATTGTTATTATATATTAACACATTAATTAATTATAATATATTAATTAGTTAATTATAATAATATATTAATTGATTCTAAATGAGGATAAAATGAGCATTTTTAATTTTAAGGAAGAACAAAATGGTCAATCCAATGAATGAGAGACTCATTTCCAAGCCCCACTGGGAAATGAGTCTCCCATTCCTCATTCTCAAGTTGTGGTGAGTCCCACGATTCCGATTCTAATTCCTAACTCTATTTTGCGAAGTAAACGTTGTTAACGATTCCAATTATAGATTTCAATTTCCCTCATCCGGTAAGTAAACGCAACATTAAAAATAATTCTATCAACACAGTTTGCCTATCATCATATTTGCTATCAGAAGTCCAAACGGCTTTTTTTCCTTTTTTTGTTATATAAGTAAAAATAAAATAAAAATTATTTTTTTAATAATTTATATTATTTATGGGCTTTCTATGTAAATTTCCCAGTTGGCTTGAGTTAATATGTTAATTATTTTTAAAGGAAGGGGAGATTTGTTTGATTGAGCACTAAAATGCGAGATCCTTATGTTATTATTATATATAAAAGTTGTTGTCAGAAAGTTTGAACATAAAAACCAAATTTTATTATTTTACACTATATTTTGCTTTGTATTATATGCAAACCTCTTTTTCCACAACATTATTGACCTAGCATAGGCAAACCCTTTTGATCAGCCGCCTCTCTTTAATTTATATTTTGTTGTTTTAAAATAGAGGTGTTAATATAGATCAGGATGCGATTACACACGATATGAATATGATTTATATATTTTTAATTTATGGTGATATAAATTAACAAGATTAATAAATAAATTAATACGATAGGACACAAGTAATAATCGCATCGTATTTGTGTTGAACCACTTCAATAGATTTGTCTATTTATGACATGTATATGATAGCATATTATTTAAAAAATTAACTAATATATATACTTAATATTAAGTTAATTATTCATGTCACATCCATACCATATTACATCATAAATTTATTTATGTAACTTTTAATATCATGTTAACTTATTTGTGACCTAATTTTAAAAATAATCTTAATATGTTTGTTATATTTTAAATTTTTTTTTAATTGTTTTTGTATTCAATATATTAAATGGTTTAACAATATTAACATAATTAATAAACGAGTTGTGTTTATATTTTAAAGTTTCGACAAAATTAATGAATAGGTTGTACCATATACAATATGATAGTACAAATTGCCACCTTTAATTTTGAACTAAGTTCGGAGAGGAAATAAGGAAGGACAAAAATAGGAAAAAAAAAAAAAAGGTCTTACAACATAATTTTAAAGTGATAATTTTTGGGATTGATTTAGTGGATAAATTTTTGGATAAAGAATCGCTTGGAAATAGAAAAGGTTGTAACAGCATTCGTTTGACCACCGAAATTGGTAAAGTGTCTCTAAATTTCTTATTAATCACTTCTGTTTAATAATTTTCTATGAACAATTAATTTTCCATGAGTTGTTGGATTAAAGCCTTTTAATTAATGAGAGTGATAAACATTTTGTTTAAACAATCGAAAGAGTCAGAATCGGGAGGTGGGGAAAAATTAATTTATATGTTAAATGATGAAGTCAAGAGTCAGTTTCTAGTCGTCTCTCCCATGTGCTAGCTGGAAACAATATTTATTGCTGGCATTTCTGATATCATCATCAATTATTAATCATTGGATTACATTGTTAATTGATTAGAGTTTAAAATGGCATTTTATTTGTTAAGTGAAAATGCGATGGATGTGAATTATTGGAACACAATGGCATAGCTAGATGTGACATTCGAAAAGAAAAGAATGTTAAAAAAAAAGAAAAAAAAGGAGTGATAGCCATACGGAAATGCAAGATTCTTGCAAATTTCTCTTTGAGAAATTCAAAATTAGTTGCTTAGAAGTAAAGTAGGATTTGCTTTATTTTACAAGGTCATTAATGTAGTCTATTAGTCCAAATGAAAAAGAATGAGAATTCTTCTTGTACAAGTCGCAACAACGTAATTGAAAAAATATGTAGAAATTTATACTATCCCAATCAAATTGTTTGCTCATGGTTACATATTAAATTATTGTTGATAATTGACTTGAAGAGTATATTGACATGTCAACAAATTTGTTGATTTATAGTTACTTATTCGATTAAATAACATAGCAATTGTAAATTAATTGCCATATGATTCGCATATGCTATGCTAAGCTTGTGTTTCCAAAGTTAAAACTCAATTTATTATGAAACGGCCAAAATAAATTTCACATCTCTCTAAACAAAGCAAGATCTCTTCTAATGTTTACCGTTTTCCAATTTTTATTAGACCAGAAAAAAAATAATGATGAATTGATAAATTATTATTCATGTCATAAATGTATAATCATATTGAAGTGATCCAACACGCATATGATAAGATTATTTATCGTGTCGTGTCGTGTCAGTTTATTTATTAACTGTGTCAATATTTATCAACACAAATACATAAAAATCATGTTGTATAATTGTGTCGTGACTCATTTTATCACCTCTACACAACCATAACCAATGCATAGATAGATGCCATTGAGGATGCAGGTGAAGTGATAGCTATTAACTTTCAAAGACTACATCTCATTTTACCAGCGGAAGAGGAAAATGTCGAACTTGACGAACCACTAACTCAGTATCCGGCAGTGTAAAATTGGTTCGTTCAGGCATATTCTAAAATACTACTTTGGAATGAGTCCAACTGATGGTGAGTTGGAGGATTAGGTCAACAAATTTATGCAAAAAAGGTCAAATCACGGTGACGATGATGATGATGAGCACCACACGTTCTATTTGATTTTTCTACTATTTTGAAGTAGGATTTCTACTCTTTAAAACCCAACAATTTTGGGTCCATCCTGCCTGCGGTTCATGTCCACAAATTTTGACTCTCAAGTTTTGTAATGGGGTTAGGGTTGCAATTCATGTCAATTTGTCTTATCGTTTTGTTATTTATTTTTTTGCATTAGTTTATTTTATTACAAGTGAAAATAAATATAATATATAATTGAGAAAATAACATATTAATGGTCTTATTATAATAATTTAAGGAAAAAAAATTACGTGAGTTGTATTTTTCATAATTTTGTTATAGGGACTAAAGATGTAACACTTGTGTCATCTAGTATTAATTATAAAGGAAGTTTCTAAAACACTACAACTATTTTTTTATCTTAGAAAAAAACCAAAGCATCAAAATCATCTTTACCCATCAACATCTTTCCAATAATGTAAAACGTTTTTCATAAAATTAAAGTGCATTGTTTTTTTTTTCCAAACAGGGCAACTGCTCCCATGACAAATTTGTAACGGTGGGAACATGACCTTGAAAATTTTCTAGATTTAAATGATATATTTGGTCACCCTACCAACAGGGTAAGTCTTGAATTGGGGTTTGAAATTTGGAAAAGCGAGCGCGATCGGAACTAAAGAATTTTGGTTAAATGAGATTTTCATGCAAAGTGTAAAGCACAATCAAATCAAAACGAGACCGGTTAATTGATAGTTATCATTGTCACCATCATAGCAAAGCATCATCAACATTATCATTGAACAACTTTTGTGGCACTAATTCAACATTGCCTATCATGATTGACCAAATAATTAAAAAAAAAAAAGCTTTATAATGATGGGACTTAATAATATTGACAACCAATCAACTTGACCTTCATGTTACACCAACTTGATGTAATTATGAGATCAAAATTTTAATTGACTCCTTTTTTTTTCCCTCCAAGAAGGGGAATTTAATTGAGTCCTCACTTGAAACTTTTCTTCTATTGTTTATTAAAATGATTAACTAGTACCAGTCATCCAATTATGAGGAAATAATTCATTAAAAAATGATTTCTACAATAAATACCAGTGTATAACAAAAGACCAATATTTTAATTTTTGAAGTTCAAAGACTAATAATTTTAAATGCGCTTTTATCTTGTCGACAGAGGATATACTACTACTACAACTAAAATCAAATAAAATAACACAAACACAAACACTGTTACTTAAACGGCATCGTCACCCCAAAAAAAATTTGAGCGCCAAATTTGAAAAGCTTCAAAAAACTTCCCCGCCAAAAAGCGATGACCAGAATTTAGATCACATGCCTAAGAATGAATTCGATCATTTTGATCCATTTTCTCACTATTTCGATCTCGCCAAACAAACAGCCATAACGGGTATTTTATTAAATACTATCTTTGATGCATCTATTGATCTCTGTGCTGATGTGCCATGTACGTCTGTTTTTGCGCATGTAAGATGTTTGATGAAATGCTTGAATGAATTCAGGATCTCGAAAGGAAAAGAAATGCACGGAAGATTGGGAAGCCGACTGGTAAAGGAACTTGCAAGTGGTGAAAAAGGCCAGGTCACGCATTTCAATGTAATTTCAATTCAGTTGTGTTCTTTGTTTCTTGATTTCTGTTTTTGCGTGTCGTGTGAAAAGGGCATGCTCAAGCTTTTGATTTAATGCATGCATTATGAAGTGGGTGATTTTATGTTTGTTGATTCATTGTACAACTAGCTTTTCTGAATGTTTTCAAGTTCTTCACTTTTGTATTATTGTTACATTGTGCTGTGGTTATCAACTGTTTGATGAGTATTTTAGGTTTATTTCTGCTAACCTTGAAATTTGGTCTTTGTTATGTGATTTTGCAGGATGAGCTTTTAAATGAAGTAATTAAAGAATGCAGTGAAAATTTCCTTGCGCTTCAGTCCTTGATAAGGTAATCATTTGGTATGAATCCTTGGTGTTTCTTTTGATACGACGAGTAATTGCATACCTTTTTTTTTCCTTACTTCGTAGATCTATGCTTGTGTTAGGAAATGCAGGAAGAAGGATTGGATTTTCAAACAACAAGAAATGAAGACCACTATGGAGCACTTATCAACCACCTTTCTCTAATTCGCAACAAACGCTGCCTGATGGCATACGTGTAAGTATTCTCTAATTCTATGTTATTTCTGTAAGCAACGTTCTTATAATTAGTTTTTATGTTTAATTTGATGTTTTTCATTGTGACAGTAACTCTAGCTCGTGGTCTATGGTCATGTAGGTACAACCGAGCAGAAATGATACAGAATTTGGCGTGGACGGTTGGGCTTAGGCTCTTTGAGCTGCCCGAAGAAATTCAAGAAAAACTCAGTCACTTGGAAAAAGATTATTTTAAGAGACATTCTGCAGCATTGGAATCATACATGTCAAAAGTGGATCTTAACTTGAATGTGGTAACTCCTTTCTTTCTTTCTCATATGAATTAAACTTTCTGATTATAAGAGTGCACAATTGGTGAGCTTGGCATGTAATTGATGACTAGTGGATGCCGCAGAAAAGTCATGAAAATGGTTCAGAAAGCCTGAGTGTTGGTGATTAATGACAAAAGTATATCTATCAGATATAGAAAGTGAGGGGTTTGGCAACAACATTTTGCTTTCAGAATCAACTGATAATGTCACTTGTTGTAAGAAAAGGTTATGAAACGAAACGCATGCAAAGTAAAAAGAAGCACATGTGGTCATTGAAGGAGCAGTATGTTATTTAGCCATTCTATAAAATAATTGTGAATAGCAATGTAAATATTCTCGAAATTGAAATTTGCTGAATTTAAGGTGGATTGAGTATTGGAATATCCAATTTCTAAATATAGCTTGATCAAAATTGTGCCAATAAACCAGATTTTTAAAGCTAATGTTCTTGTTTCTGCAAAGGATATGGTGCCACCAAAAGACCCCTACATCAAGGTGAGGGTCCTTGATGATCTCGGTGAAGGAATAGTTGTGAGTGATAAGGCAGCCAATTTTGCCCGCCACTCGATGCACTTTCTCAAACGAACTGATGCGGAGCCATACATCTCACGAGTGAGTGCCTCTCTAACTTGTTTCTCAAATTGTGTCTTCAGATGCTGGCGTCAAAACATTTCCATTGCTTGTAACACTATTCATGCCTCAAGGTTTTCCTTGCTCAACAGGGCTTGATGGAGGAACTTGTAGGCTGACCTAAACGTGGCCATCTGCAAGTGCACATGTTTGTTGAAGTTTTATGCATCTGACTTTGTTGCTTATCCACCGTATGTAAATTATTAGTTCTGTTTAATCGCAGATGTGACTTAAGAATGAGGAAGTTGGTCAACTTCTCATCTACATCTGAAAATTAATGGAAAGTTTTATGTTGTGACGAAGGTGCAAGTTTTTTATATGCTTTATATGTTGTGAATTTGCCTTGAGCTGGGGCTGATTTGCATCTTACTAATATAAGAAAGACGGTAAGCTGAGTAGTTAAATGGCGTTGCATAAATCTGATTACATTCCATTAACCAAATGGGTAAAATATGAGTTTAAACTGCCGTCAAGAAGATGATGAATGCCAAATAATAGATCCAGTAATGCTTTCATGGGATTTCGTGATAGACATTCATTATGGTCTGGGAGTGGGAGACTCGCCCAACAACCTTCACCTCCTAGTTGTTTTGTAATAAAGATTGTAATACAATTAAATAATGGTAGAAATTAGCGGAGAATATAGAAAATGGAAGACGGTTTCGATTTGTGGGCCCATCGCTCTTCTGAATCTTTAATTCCGAAAACGACACGAGAGGCATACACTTCCCTCATCGCTATGCCTATCACTCTCTGTCCAAAGCATCTCTAGCGAATGCATTATTGATTCTACAAACATCACCAGCAGCAAAGTCCCATTCGAAAGAGAAACTCTGCCATGGCCTCCCGAGCTAGTAGCCAGCTTCACTTCATCTTGTTTCCTTTCCTTATTCAGGGCCATATGATTCCCATGATAGACATTGCAAGGTTGTTGGCAAAGCATGGCGCCTTTGTTACCATTGTCACCACGCCAAAGAACGCAGCCCGGTTTCAAAATGTTATCGAACGAGGGATACAATCCGGGCTACCTATCCGGGTCATTGAGTTTCGTTTTCCATGTCAAGAAGTAGGATTGCCTGAAGGTTGCGAGAATTGGGACATGCTTCCATCGATCACATTGGTCCCCAAGTTCTTCTCTGCAGTCGAAATGCTGCAACTGCCATTGGAAAATTTGTTCAGGGAGATACAACCTAAGCCAAGCTGCTTAATCTCTGACATGTTGTTGCCTTGGACGGTTTCTTCTGCCAGGAAGTTCAACGTTCCAAGGATTGTTTTCCACGGCTTTTCTGGCTTTTGTCTGTCGTGTTTACACTGCTTGAGTGTTTCCAAGGTTCATGAGAGTGTTTCCTCTGACTCCGAATACTTTTTGGTGCCTGGTTTGCCTGATCAAGTTGAAATAACTAAAGATCAGCTACCAGAAATCCTGAAGAAGAAAAGTTTTGGTGAGCCAATTTTGGCAGCTGAGATGGCATCTTACGGGGTTATTGTGAATTCATTTGAAGAGTTGGAGCCCGGTTATGTTGAAGAATACAAGAAAGCAAGAGGTGGAAAGGTTTGGTGTGTCGGTCCTGTTTCATTTCTCAACAAGGAAGATATTGATAAAGTTGAGAGAGGCAACAAGGCTTCAATTGATTGCTCTGGTTGCTTAAAATGGCTTGATTATTGGGAACCGAGCTCTGTAGTCTATGTTTGTCTTGGAAGCCTTTGTAATTGTTCAACCAGACAACTGATTGAGCTTGGTTTAGGCTTAGAAGCAACAAAGAAGCCATTCATCTGGGTTGTAAGAGCCGGAGATAAAACAAAAGAGCTAGAGGAATGGCTTTCAGAAGAAAAGTTTGAGGAAAGGATTGAAGGGAGAGGACTTTTGATCCGGGGTTGGGCTCCTCAAGTAGTGATATTGTCACACCCTGCGGTTGGTGGGTTCTTAACACATTGCGGCTGGAATTCAGTGCTAGAAGCGGTTTCAAATGGCTTGCCGATGGTCACCTGGCCATTTTTCGCAGATCAGTTTTGCAATGAGAAGTTGGTTGTGCAAGTGTTGAGGATTGGTGTGAGGATTGGGGCGGATCGCCCTCTACACTTAGCGGATGAAGTGAAGAAGGAAGCTGTGGAAAAGGCTGTTAACATGCTCATGGATGGAGGAGAAGGAGATGAGAGAAGAAGAAGGGCTAAAGAGTATGGGGAGATGGCAAAGAGAGCAATTGAAGAAGGGGGATCTTCTTCCCTTAACATCAAACTGTTAATCCAAGATATTATGCAGCGAGCAAAATAAGGTGAGCAATGAAAAATGCGATGTCCATACGCAAGATAAGAGAGATAAAAAATCAATTTAGTTTTTAAGCAATAACAGCTAATATTTATCGAATATTAATGCTGTAGCTTCTCCAACTTTAGTACTAAAGACAACCTTAATTCATTTAGATGCTGTGATTTGTTTCTGATTTTAATTGTTAATTCGGATTCCACAAGTTCAATTTCCTATGTGTTATTAAATATGATGGATTATGTTGATCATCTTTGATATAGTTCTCTTCTTTAATTTTCAGAGCTTGATAATCACTTTTCAGAATGCCATCATTGTTGACCCCTCTCAAAATTTCATTCTTTTGCCTGCTGCTCACAAAAAAAAAAAAAAAAAAAATTCTATATATTCCTTCGGAAAATCCATTTTAGCTGCACGAAATAATTTGATTCTGGACTGTGATATGAATGAACGAAAAATACAATGTAGAATATTAACAATTTTATGTAAATATATTTTGGTTTTGAGTTGTAATTTCTAGTTTCAAGACTTCGATTATCTCATTCCTAAGGGATTTTTTTTTAGTAGTTCGTTGATTTTAAGACCCCAAGAATGAATTGAATTTTCAAGAGAAATTTCATTACAGAGCAGAGCACGAGTTTGGTGCCAAAGTTTGTGAATGAGTTAGTCGCCTTTCCATTTGACACGTTTCTTACACGTGTTAAGTTTGTGGTGATACAAATGTCTTTACACGCCTGCTGCCACCTGTGAACTTATGTTGGCGACGCGATAGTTAAATAAGAAGACGACCCATTCATCTGAAAATTAAAATATCGCCTCTCGAATAAACCAAATGATTGACGTCAAACAGAAAAACAACCTGTCCAGCAAAGAAAAGAATGAGGTCTTTCACTTTCAGCGAAATACGTCTCAAAATGACTGGAAGGCGTTTAATCCCACTAACGAATGAAGTACCATAGAAAATGGACATTTGTTTCAATTTATATATGGAAATCGACAAATGTCACTTCAAGTGGTGGGGGTTACGTTAGCAGCTTAGTCTGTTTCTAATTTTGAGTTGAAAACAAAGAAAACTCCGCCATGTGAAGAAAAAGATACAGTATTTTCCTGAAGCAATGTGAAGACGATCTCCACCAGGACCACCCCATCCTTATCACTCACACTTAAGTCATCTTTAATAATGCATTATTCTAGGTTCC
Source organism: Citrus trifoliata (assembly GCA_018350135.1). NCBI lineage: Eukaryota > Viridiplantae > Streptophyta > Magnoliopsida > Sapindales > Rutaceae > Citrus > Citrus trifoliata. The sequence goes on along the minus strand of VKKW01000516.1, from coordinate 40,666 downwards.
CAAAACTGGCATTATTGATTCTGTAAACATCACCAACAGGCAGGAGCAAAATCCCATTGGGAAGAGAAACTTTGCCATGGCATCCCAAGCTGGTAGCCAGCTTCACTTCATCTTGTTTCCTTTTCTTGCTCAGGGCCATATGATTCCCATGATAGACATTGCAAGATTGGTAACCATTGTCACCACACCAATGAATGCAGCCCGGTTTCAAAACGTTATAGAACGTGGGATACAATCTGGGCTACGTATCCAAGTCATTGAGTTTTATTTTCCATGTCAAGAGGTAGGATTGCCTGAAGGTTGTGAGAGTTGGGACAAGCTTCCTTCGATGGCCTTGCTCCCCAAGTTCTTCGCTGCAATTGAAATGCTGCGTTTGCCGTTGGAAACTTTGTTCAAGGAGATACAACCTAAGCCAGGCTGCTTAATCTCCGACGTGTGTTTGCCTTGGACAGTTTCTTCTGCCTGCAAGTTCAATGTTCCAAGGATTGTTTTCCATGGTTTTTCTTGCTTTTGTCTTTTGTGTTTGCACAGCTTGAGTGTTTCCAAGGCTCATGAGAGTGTTTCCTCTGATTCGGAATATTTTTTGGTGCCTGGATTGCCTGATCGAGTTGAAATAACTAAAGCTCAGCTACCCGAAATCCTGAAACTGAAAAGTTTTGGTGAGCCAATTTTGGCAGCTGAAATGGCATCCTATGGGGTCATTGTGAATTCATTTGAAGAGTTGGAGCCTGCTTATGTTGAAGAATACAAGAATGCAAGAGATGGAAAAGTTTGGTGTGTCGGTCCTGTTTCATTGTGCAACAAGGAAGACATGGATAAACTTGAGAGAGGTGACAAGACTTCCAATGATGGCTCTAGTTGCTTAAAGTGGCTTGATTCATGGCAACCAGGCTCTGCAGTCTATGTTTGTCTTGGAAGTCTTTGTAATTGTTCAACCAGACAACTGATAGAGCTTGGTTTAGGCTTAGAAGCAACAAAGAAGCCATTCATCTGGGTTGTAAGAGCCGGAGATAAAACAAAAGAGCTAGAGGAATGGCTTTCGGAAGAAAAGTTTTGAGGAAAGGATTGAAGGGAGAGGACTTTTGATCCGGGGTTGGGCTCCTCAAGTAGTGATATTGTCACACCCTGCGGTTGGTGGGTTCTTAACACATTGCGGCTGGAATTCAGTGCTAGAAGCGGTTTCAAATGGCTTGCCGATGGTCACCTGGCCATTTTTCGCAGATCAGTTTTGCAATGAGAAGTTGGTTGTGCAAGTGTTGAGGATTGGTGTGACGATTGGGGCAGAACGTCCACCAAGTTTAGCCGATGAAGAGAGGAATGGGGTGCCGGTGAAGAAGGAAGGTGTCAAAAAGGCTATTAACATGCTCATGGATGAAGGGGAAGAAAGAGATGAGAGGAGAAGAAGAGCTAGAGAGTATGGGGAGACGGCAAAGACAGCAATAGAAGAAGGGGGATCTTCTTGCCTTAACATCAAGCTGTTAATCAAAGATATTTTGCAGCAAGCAAAATGATGGGAGATTGACATGTCCCTTCATTATACATTTGCGTGCGCGTGCACCTTTTTTACTCTCTCTTCTTTTATTTCAGTCCTCAAATCAATATTATCTTCGTTACTTTTGTATCGTTGTTTGTGAGACAAGTATCATAGTGCAGATAATTTGACTGTCGTATGAGAAGACATCATACATGAGCAAATATCAATGGCGTTTGTAGTTTTATATCTGGCAGAAAATTTGACGAAAACGTGAGATTCATTTTTGAATTGAGATAATTTTCAATATTTATCAATACAAATACATAAAAATCATGTTGTATAATTGTGTCGTGACTCATTTTATCACCTCTACACAACCATAACCAATGCATAGATAGATGCCATTGAGGATGCAGGTGAAGTGATAGCTATTAACTTTCAAAGATTACATCTCATTTTACCAGCGGAAGAGGAAAATGTCGAACTTGACGAACCACTAACTCAGTATCCGGCAGTGTAAAATTGGTTCGTTCAGGCATATTCTAAAATACTACTTTGGAATGAGTCCAACTGATGGTGAGTTGGAGGATTAGGTCAACAAATTTATGCAAAAAAGGTCAAATCACGGTGACGATGATGATGATGAGCACCACACGTTCTATTTGATTTTTCTACTATTTTGAAGTAGGATTTCTACTCTTTAAAACCCAACAATTTTGGGTCCATCCTGCCTGCGGTTCATGTCCACAAATTTTGACTCTCAAGTTTTGTAATGGGGTTAGGGTTGCAATTCATGTCAAATTGTCTTATCGTTTTGTTATTTATTTTTTTACATTAGTTTATTTAATTACAAGTGAAAATAAATGTAATATATAATTGAGAAAATAACATATTAATGGTCTTATCATAATAATTTAAGGAAAAAAAATACGTGAGTTGTATTTTTGCTATAGGAAAAAAAATACGTGAGCCAAACCGGTCCGGGCAAAACCCGGACCGCATATATAGAAAAAGTGGATCCGGGTTTCAAAAATTAAAACCCGGACATATCCGGGCACGGTCCGGGTTCAGCACCGAAAACCTGAAACCCGGACCCGGACCGGTTTTCCCAATTAAAAAAAAAAAAACTAAAACCAAATACCCAAACCGGCAAACCCAAATCGCAAAATCCCTAATTCCCCAAATCGCAAATCCGAAACCCAAAGGCATAAGCAGCGACGCGGCCACCGTCACCGTCGGCTAGCACCCACCGTCAGTCCGTCACCGTCGCCCCTCGGCAGTCGGCAGTCGGCATCATCTCTTCTCGTTTGCATTTGCTGACTCGGTTTTGCTCAGTTGCGGCTGTGACGGGAGTCGTTGGTGCAGCGGCAGCAGCGCAGTGCAGCCCCCTCCGGCGCCGTCGTTTGCAATTTTGTGAGTTGTTTACAGCTTAATTATTGAATGTATATGAGTTGTGTATGTATTTTTCTTTCATTTGAATAGTTGGTACGCGGCATCACTTGCAAGTTTGTCGATGCCATTGTTTTCATATATACTTTACCCTTATCTACTATAGCCGATAGTCTATCTCATTCTCATAGAATATGTATGCATCTTGTGGGTTCCAATTCTTGCATTAAAGGAACAAATTGCTGCCATTACTGGTGTAATATTGCTGACATTACTGGTGTAATATTGCTGCCATTACTGGTGTAATATTGCAGCAACAGCCGATAGTCTATCTCCACAGGATGTTTCCTTTTTTAATGTTAGTCTCATTCTTTACTTTAGGGTAAGCACATTTGTATTCTTGCTTTTTAGGTCTCTTGAGGATTGTTCACATTACTGTTATCAAATATTGACCAAGTAGCAGAATTTGCAGCAACTTACCCTGCTTCAAGTTATGGGCTCATTGAAAGACAAGTTATAATGTTATATTACAACTGGTTATTTGTATGATTTTGCTTCTGTTGGCTGTGTGAATCTCTCTGCCCAGCTTGATTTGATTTTGTTATAAGTTTGTATTTAACTATTTTTCTAATTTAAATTAGAATAGTCCCACCATTTAAGAATAATCACAAATCCGTATTATACCCTTGAAGATGTTCTGAATAATATATGCTCCAGATTTTCTATGTAATAATATTAATATGTGCCTATCAATAATTAATTAGATCAATTTGCGGTACTCTAGTAGTTAATCGAATTTCACGGTTTTGGTGTTACAATCAATTTGCGGTACTCTAGTTAATTGAATTTCATGGTTTTGGTGTTACAGACTCCAGGAATTTATGTTTGGACATACGTCTATGCCATCATGGCAAGATTTGCAAATGGTATCATTAAAATGAAAGAATTCTTTTTTTGAAATAATTGTTTGCGGGCTTAGAAGCCCGGAAGACAAAACCCGGACCCGGAACACGCCGGGCTCAAGCCCGGACCGGACATGCAAAAACCGGGTTTTATCCGGGTCCGGGTTTCAATTTTTGTCATCCGGTCCGGTCTTGGGTTGCACCAAACCCGGACCGGACCCGGGGTTTTGCCAAGCCTATGCCTAAGAATGAATTCGACCATTTTGATCCATTTTCTCACTATTTCGATCTCGCCAATCAAGCAGCCATAACGGGTATTTTATTAAATATTATCTTTGATGCATCTATTGATCTCTGTGCTGATGTGCCATGTACGTCTGTTTTTGCGCATGTAAGATGTTTGATGAAATGCTTGAATGAATTCAGGATCTCGAAAGGAAAAGAAATGCACGGAAGATTGGGAAGCCGACTGATAAAGGAACTTGCAAGTGGTGAAAAAGGCCAGGTCACGCATTTCAATGTAATTTCAATTCAGTTGTGTTCTTTGTTTCTTGATTTCTGTTTTTGCGTGTCGTGTGAAAAGGGCATGCTCAAGCTTTTGATTTAATGCATGCATTATGAAGTGGGTGATTTTATGTTTATTGATTCATTGTACAACTTGCTTTTCTGAATGTTTTCAAGTTCTCCACTTTTGTATTATTGTTACATTGTGCTGTGGTTATCAACTGTTTGATGAGTATTTTAGGTTTATTTCTGCTAACCTTGAAATTTGGTCTTTGTTATGTGATTTTGCAGGATGAGCTTTTAAATGAAGTAATTAAAGAATGCAGTGAAAATTTCCTTGCGCTTCAGTCCTTGATAAGGTAATCATTTGGTATGAATCCTTGGTGTTTCTTTTGATACGACGAGTAATTGCATACCTTTTTTTTTCCTTACTTCGTAGATCTATGCTTGTGTTAGGAAAATGCAGGAAGAAGGATTGGATTTTCAAACAACAAGAAATGCAGACCACTATGGAGCACTGATCAACCACCTTTCTCTAATTCGCAACAAACGCTGCCTGATGGCATACGTGTAAGTATTCTCTAATGCTATGTTATTTCTGTAAGCAACGTTCTTATAATTAGTTTTTATGTTTAATTTGATGTTTTTCATTGTGACAGTAACTCTAGCTCGTGGTCTATGGTCATGTAGGTACAACCGAGCAGAAATGATACAGAATTTGGCGTGGACAGTTGGGCTTAGGCTCTTTGAGCTGCCCGAAGAAATTCAAGAAAAACTCAGTCACTTGGAAAAAGATTATTTTAAGAGACATTCTGCAGCGTTGGAATCATACATGTCGAAAGTGGATCTTAACTTGAATGTGGTAACTCCTTTCTTTCTTGCTCATATGAATTAAACTTTCTGATTATTAGAGTGCACAATTGGTGAACTTGGTATGTAATTGATGACTAGTGGATGCCACAGAAAAGTCACGAAAATGGTTCAGAAAGCCTGAGTGCTGGTTTACTAATGACAAAAGTACATCTATCAGATGAAGAAAGTGAGGGGTTTGGCAACAACATTTTGCTTTCATTATCAATTGATAATGTCACTTGTTGTAAGAAAAGGTTATGAAACGAAATGCATGCAAAGTAAAAAGAAGCACATCTGGTCATTGAAGGAGCAGTATGTTATTTAGCCATTGTGTAAGATAATTGTGAATAGCAATGTAAATGTTCTCGAAATTGAAATTTGCTGATTTTAAGGTGGATTGAGTATTGCAATATCCAATTTCTGAAAATAGCTTGATCAAAATTGTGCTAATAAACCAGATTTTTAAAGCTAATGTTGTTGTTTCTGCAAAGGATATGGTGCCACCAAAAGACCCCTACATCAAGGTGAGGGTCCTTGATGATCTCGGTGAAGGAATAGTTGTGAGTGACAAGGCAGCCAATTTTGCCCGCCACTCGATGCACTTTCTCAAACGAACTGATGCGGAGCCATACATCTCAAGAGTGAGTGCCTCTCTAACTTGTTTCTAAAATTGTGTCTTCATATGCTGGCGTTAAAACATTTCCATTCCTTGTAACACTATTCATGCCTCAAGGTTTTCCTTGCTCAACAGGGCTTGATGGAGGAACTTACAGGCTGACCTAAACTTGGCCCTCTGCAATTGCACATGTTTGTTGAAGTTTTTTGTGGATCTGACTTTGTTGCTTATCCACTGTATGTAAATTATTAGTTCTATTTAATCGCAGATGAGACTTAAGAATGAGGAAGTTGGTCGACTTCCTCATCTACATCGGAAAAATAATGGAAAGTTCTATGTTGTAACGAAGGCGCAAGTTTTTTATATACTTCATAGTGTTGTGAATTTGTCTTGAGCTGGGGCTGATTTGCATCTTACTAACATAAGAAAGACGTTATGCTGACAAGTTCAATGGTGTTGCATAAATCTGATTACATTCCATTAACCAAATGGGTGAAATATGAGTTTAAACTTCCATCAAGAATATGATTAATGCAAATAATAGACCCAGTAATGCTTTGACGGGCAATTTCATGATAAATATTTATTATGGTCTGGGAGACATGCTCAACAACCTTCACCTCCTGGTTTTGTCTCATAAAGATTGTAATACAATTAAATAAGTTGCAAAAACGAATGGAGAAGAGGAGTGCTAGATGTCAAGAATGCCGAGAGAAACGGCATACAGTAATGCCGTTTCTCTCGGCAGAAAAAAAAAAAAAAAGATTTTTTAAACTTAAAAAGTTAAAAGGCCGGTATAAAAGGTCAAAAAAAATGTTGACTCTCTCTCCCTCCTCTCCCACGCTTGCTGGTAGCCTGGTACTCCTCTTCCCCTCCTTTCGCTCACTACTCTTCTCCTTCACTCGCTCTCTACCACTCCTCGTCTCCTCCTCTCGCTCGCTACTACTCCAGATCTACTCGTTGGTCACTGGTCGTCGGTGGTCGCTGCTCGCGGTGCTCGGTGGTGCTGCTCGTCTCTCTCCATCGACCATGTTCTCACCTGCTGCAAATTTGCAATCCCTCAGCCCTTGTAAATTTTAGTTGCCAGCCCATCCACATGCCCCTATAGTGAGATTCGCACTTCGCGCTCTTATTTTATTTCTTGTTTTTTTTTACCTATCTTATTCGGTAGCTTTTCAATTTCATGCCTTCTGCCCGATGGCTGTACAACTTTAAATTCAATTTTAATATATATTTTAAACGATTGTTGGATTATTTTTGTCTGGAACTAGAACCATTAGTTGAATACATGTGGTGGTGCCTTATTGACAACTGAGATTTGATTCGCCTTCAAAATTTGATCTTTATCATAAATTTCCGAACTTTTGAGCCTAGATTTGCACACTGGTTGGTGGTTTATTGACAGTTGAGGTTTGATTTGCATGTAAAATTGCAGATTTACCGGCATTCTGGGTATGGTTTTTTGTGCTGGGTGGTTCTGAAAAATTTTTGGTATATTGCCGGTTGGGTATAAATTTTTGTTGATAATTATTTGGTGAAAATTGTCGGTTATATGTATTACATTTGGTAATTATTTGGTAAAAAATTCTGGTTGGGTATAAATTTTTGTTTGTAATTACTTGTGAAAATACATATTCATCGTTGAAAATACAATTGTGCAATTACATGTTCATCACTGTAATTAGTTCGATTTAGCCAAATATAAGCGAAATGCTAGAAAAACTTGTTCGAACAAAATATAAGTCAAACATCAATCACATTCATTGTTGTCTTCGTTACGTTGTTGATGTAGCAAATGTTAGAAACTTTCACTTCCAGATCCTTCGTACGTCATCGAATGAGAAGGATAATGTGGTTGCAAAGCATAGGGCGGGAGTAGTTGTTGTAATATATAAAAAATTAAAACATGATATGAGATTTTAGAAATTAAAAAATATAAATATACAAAATAATTAATATTCGTATTAAGAATAAATTATTATAAATTTTTATAAAATTTTGATCACCAATAATTTAATCCATTATATTCTAAAAATTTAAATTAAAAAAATAATAAATCGAACACAAAATTTAAATTAAAAAAATTTAAATCGAAACAAAATTTAAATTAAAAATTTCTAAATCCCACCCATCATTTAAATTAAAAAACTTCTAAATAAAAAGATTTCTAAATCAAACACAACATTTATATTAAAAATTTCTAAATCAAATTTATCATTATTTGATTTCTAAATAAAAATTTCTAAATCAAACTTCTAAATAAAAATTTCTAAATCAAAATTTCATTATCATATAACAAAAAATAATAGAATAAATAAAAAATCACTCTTTACCAGCTGGGTGTTTTACTTCAAGCTGGTGATAAACTACTCCTGCTAGGCTGCTAATGCCGTTTTCCTGCTTCTAAAATGAGAAAAAAAACCCAACTCAATCCTTTTCACGTGAATGAGCAAATACTCCTGCCCTAATGCCGTTCTCTCTACTTGTGAAATGAGAGAAAATCTCAACTCAATTAGTGCTTTTCGACAGCTAGAATCAAATGTGGGGGAAAAAGAGTAAAAAATGTGGAAAAAGCAGAAGCAGCAAGAAAAAACAAAAGGGGCAGCAGTTCACGTTGTAGGGGATGGAGCCGAGAGAAACGGCATTACTGTATGCCGTTTCTCTCGGTATTCTCTCAGCATTCTCTCAGCATTGTCGCTGAGAAGCATTTTCCAATGGAGAATATCGAAAATGGAAAAGGGTTTCAACCAATGAGCCCACGTTTTTCAGAATCTTTAATTCGGGAAACGACACGAGTGACATGACACTTCATATGGTGGTGGTACCTTACGGGCATGAGGTCCCTTCTTTGAATACAATGCAAAAATCTCAACGGCATCCCTTATTGCCATGCCTATCTGTCAAAAACCATCTCTAGCAAATGCATTATTGATTCTACAAACATCACCAGCAGCAAAGTCCCATTAGGAAGAGAAACTCTGCCATGGCATCCCAAGCTGGTAGCCAGCTACACTTCATCTTATTTCCATTTCTTGCTCAGGGCCATATGATTCCCATGTTAGACATTGCAAGATTGTTGGCACAGCATGGCGCCCTTGTAACCATTGTCACCACACCAATGAATGCAGCCCGGTTTCAAAACGTTATAGAACGTGGGATACAATCTGGGTTACGTATCCAAGTCATTGAGTTTTATTTTCCATGTCAAGAAGTAGGATTGCCTGAAGGTTGTGAGAGTTGGGACAAGCTTCCTTTGATGGCCTTGCTCCCCAAGTTCTTCGCTGCAATTGAAATGCTGCGTTTGCCGTTGGAAACTTTGTTCAAGGAGATACAACCTAAGCCAAGCTGCTTAATCTCCGACGTGTGTTTGCCTTGGACAGTTTCTTCTGCCTGCAAGTTCAATGTTCCAAGGATTGTTTTCCATGGTTTTTCTTGCTTTTGTCTTTTGTGTTTGCACAGCTTGAGTGTTTCCAAGGCTCATGAGAGTGTTTCCTCTGATTCGGAATATTTTTTGGTGCCTGGATTGCCTGATCGAGTTGAAATAACTAAAGCTCAGCTACCCGAAATCCTGAAACTAAAAAGTTTTGGTGAGCCAATTTTGGCAGCTGAAATGGCATCCTATGGGGTCATTGTGAATTCATTTGAAGAGTTGGAGCCTGCTTATGTTGAAGAATACAAGAAAGCAAGAGGTGGAAAGGTTTGGTGTGTCGGTCCTGTTTCATTTTTCAACAAGGAAGATATTGATAAAGTTGAGAGAGGCAACAAGGCTTCAACTGATTGCTCTGGTTGCTTAAAATGGCTTGATTCTTGGGAACCGAGCTCTGTAGTCTAAGTTTGTCTTGGAAGTCTTTGTAATTGTTCAACCAGACAACTGATAGAGCTTGGTTTAGGCTTAGAAGCAACAAAGAAGCCATTCATCTGGGTTGTAAGAGCCGGAGATAAAACAAAAGAGCTAGAGGAATGGCTTTCGGAAGAAAAGTTTGAGGAAAGGATTGAAGGGAGAGGACTTTTGATCCGGGGTTGGGCTCCTCAAGTAGTGATATTGTCACACCCTGCGGTTGGTGGGTTCTTAACACATTGCGGCTGGAATTCAGTGCTAGAAGCGGTTTCAAATGGCTTGCCGATGGTCACCTGGCCATTTTTCGCAGATCAGTTTTGCAATGAGAAGTTGGTTGTGCAAGTGTTGAGGATTGGTGTGACGATTGGGGCAGAACGTCCACCAAGTTTAGCCGATGAAGAGAGGAATGGGGTGCCGGTGAAGAAGGAAGATGTCAAAAAGGCTATTAACATGCTCATGGATGAAGGGGAAGAAAGAGATGAGAGGAGAAGAAGAGCTAGAGAGTATGGGGAGACGGCAAAGACAGCAATAGAAGAAGGGGGATCTTCTTACCTTAACATCAAGCTGTTAATCAAAGATATTTTGCAGCAAGCAAAATGATGGGAGATTGACATGTCCCTTCATTATACATTTGCGTGCGCGTGCACCTTTTTTACTCTCTCTTCTTTTATTTCAGTCCTCAAATCAATATTATCTTCGTTACTTTTGTATCGTTGTTTGTGAGACAAGTATCATAGTGCAGATAATTTGACTGTCGTATGAGAAGACATCATACATGAGCAAATATCAATGGCGTTTGTAGTTTTATATCCAGCAGAAAATTTGACAAAAAAGTGAGATTCATTTTTGAATTGAGATAATTTTCAATATAATACAACAAGTGATCTCAGGCTCTGAAGTCTGAAGAGCAAGCTAGAAGATCAGTTCTTTTATCAAACACCTTTTACTTTCGGTGTTTACTACTACCACTCCCACTACTGGAACCTCTTGATGACTCAGACAGAAAAGAATCTAATTTAGCTACAATCTGTGTTTCAAACTTATGACCTTTTAATGTGGTTCTTACCTTACGCAACACTTGTTGCTTCATCACTCTCCGCTCAGCCATTGAAAGGTGCTTGCATTTATCTATCCCCTTGAGAAATTCACCCAGAGTTTCACCTGAGGCCCCACTGTTCTTCTCTATTTTCACAAGCTTCTCCACTACCTGCAATGAAAGCATCCTCTCTAGGTAGGCTTTTTTTCCCAATTCTACAATATCAACAATGCAGTGCATGTTCACTTCTCGAGTCTTCACTGTCTTGCTTTCGAGTGATAGAGCCATTCTTTCTATGAGACCCATCCTAAAAATCTTATCCAAGACAAGTAGTCCACCATTGCTGCAAAACATCTGGTGCAATGCTGCATAGGCGGAATCCTGAATTTCTGGGACACAGCATTGCATCATCTTAACAAGCTCAGGGATTATATCATACTCTAGAAACTTCTTTATGCAAGGTTCTCCACCTGCACAAGCTAACTTCGTAAGTAAAAAAGCAGATTCAGATCTCACTGAATTTTGTTCTGGGTGCGCATATTGCAGAAGCTCCGATAACTTTGCAATAAGGGGGCTTTTGATGATCATATCTCTGATCTTCAGCTCACCTGCTTTCTCAAGGAATGGTATGAGATCCTGCATTGCCCCCTGTACTTGCTTGTTATCACCATCTAACAACCTGTGAATGACATCTTCAAAGGTTTGTGATTTCGGCGAGGGGGGAACAGTTCGATCAGAAATAATAAATCTTTCCAACCGAAGCCTGACTTGCCATGGCAGAAGGTTAAGATTAGCTGGTCGAAGAGAAGCATTTGCAGGAGAGCCTGCCAACTCATAGAATGCCTTCAAAGTGACAATCGCATGGTGTTGTACTACTTCAGAACCGTTCTCAAGAAGTTTTATAAGGTTCTTGTCAATCTCAAAAGCAAACATTTTTTCAACAGCTTTTGACTTTCCAAGTTTGGCCAAAGACATTAATATTGTAAACATGTTCTCATGCCACTCCTTGGCATCATAAGAGAGCAGCGTGGCCAGCTTATCAAAGGGTATGCTTTGAAGCACCTTGTCAACTGTCTCTGGAGTTCCAAACTCTGCCAGCTTTGTGAGGACAGTTAAAATATCAGTCTGAATCATTGGGTCCTCACTTTTTTGTAGTAGACCTGCTAGCTTATCAACCGCTCCAGTAGTTTCAAGGGATGGAATATAACTGCAGTAATCTCCCTTACTGAATATATTCGTGATCGCTTCTGCAGAAACTACAGTTAGACTCTGTGAATCTCTAGAGATAAGATCCGCAATCCTAGGTCCTAGTATGCCACTAAAGCAGATTCTGCTAACTTCAAGTTCAGAAATTGATTTGCTAGCCATAAGAGCCTGAAGAATAGCTTCTATGGTGATAATCACCAGCTTTTCTTCAGAAACACCGAGGGAAAACTCTACCTTTTCCTCAGCAATATTTTTGATATTTTCTTTTCCGAAAATAAGAAACCAAGGGCATATAAATGCAATTTCTTCAGCTTTCAGCCCATTTTTTAGCATCTGAATTGAATCATTTGTCTTGCTATCAAGGTACAGAGATACCATGTCATGTACTTGGTATAAGGGATCTGTATCATCTTTCATAAGCAAGGATCCTTCAACAAGCTTGCACACTGCCAGAGAAAACAGGCTTTTCTGCACAAGAATTGACCATATTGCTTCCAAACAAGCTTCTGGTACTGGCTCTGCCCACGAAAGAGCAGCAAGGGCTATGAAAAGCCTTCTGGAGTCTCTAGGCATTGCTTCAAGACTGAACTCAAATGACCCAAAAATTGTTAGTGTGTTCTCAGCTTCTTTCTCATTTACGTACGAGACAGGACCAGGTGCACATGTGGCAAAGGTCGATAAATCTGTAATGGCCTTTTCCCATTTCTCAGATCTTAATTCTTTCCTGAGAGCCTTACCCATAACAGCTACAGTTAGAGGGTGGTGGCCACAACGTTCTAGCAAGCTCTCAGCTGCAGCCTATACGAAAAAATTAACTCAACATATCAGAAGGTAATTAGTGAAAAAAGAAAAGTAGGAAAATGGAAGTGAACTAAGTAGATAAGTGGATGTGATGTAATGGACGGGTATGAGTAATATCAATCTATGATAAACACAAAAGTGATATTTCATCCATCTCTAGAAGGCAGCATCATATATATTTTCTCAATGAGAGGATGTGTGGAAACATACAAATCAAGCATTTAAGACTTCTACATATATCTGGAATCAATTAACTTAATTTTTGAGGAGGCTAAGCTGATAGTATTCCCTGACTATATGCTAATTACTTAATATGCCAACACAGTTCTCACGATAGAAAAATTAAGTGGAAACTTTCCAGAGATATGATTTTTGTCTCATTAGTTCCAGAATTATATCCTTTTGCTGCAAGACTAAGTGGATCAAGCTAAAACATCTAGGCTCACACAAAACTGCCAATGATGGCTCTAAAAGTAGCTTGATTTTCTTATAATAGTTCAGACACAAAAGTTTAGGTCATTTGCAGAGCAGTTGTCTAATAGAAAGCCGCACACCTCTACATTTCCTGCATCTGCACTAGTGAATGCTTGGGTGATACCAATCACCCCTTGCATGAGAAACACCATAGGAAGGTTTTCATGAATCCTCGGGTTTAAGGGCATCTAGACATTTGCGATGTCCCATGGATACAAAAAAAAAAAAAGCCATGTACTTATAATTATGTTGAGTACATGCCACAATTCATGTGTTTGGATTCATCAAATAAAATAAATAAAAATTGTTGATGTAGTTGCTTCATTACAATGTAATGATTTTTGAAAAAAAGAAATATTAGATTGACTCAGTCCATACCGGTAGCTCTTCTTCAGCAAGGAGGCTATGGTAGAGAAGGATTGATTTGCTTATCTCCATTATATCATCTTTGCTCAACTCTACCTTCTCAGCTTCTGTTATTTCATAGACAGCTTCATTTCTTGTCGTTACTAAGTACTTGCAATCATTATCATAGAGCTTTGCAAACCGCTCAACTATGTCCTGCTCCCACACATCATCAAGTAGTATCAGTATGCTCTTTCCATACAAGGCTTCTTGAAGCAAGCAACAAAGATATTCAAGATCACTATTCTCATCCTTAATCTTTTTCCAAAATCCTATCTGCACCAAGAATTTGCTAATTTTTCTAGCTAAGCGCTTCTGGTAATCAGACTTACTTCCATTGCAAGCAGCTCGACTGCACCATTGCCCAAATCCAAGTTCAACTGCTCCACCCACAAATCTTTCTGGAGGATCAGATGCTACTTGACGAGCCAAACAGGACTTCCCAATGCCTGATAATCCAACAATTAGAATGACTTGATGAGTTTCCTCCTGTTCTAGCAATTTCCTCAAAAACTTGGATTTACTAGAAATAGGGTAGCCTTGTTCAGCCTTTACTTTCAATCGAGTTGGAACTTCCTGTGCTGTTAATTCTATCACCTTCTCAACATTTTGCGCCAATATTTGAGATTCAAGCCACCAATTCAAGTCATCATTGATTGAGTTCAGTAGCTTCCTAAGTGGGTCACCAGCCATAGAAGTCCACACTACATGAGCCAAGTTCTTGATTTTACTCTTCGAAACCATCCTTCTTGCCTTCCTGATCTTTGGATGCAGCCGTTCTATCAGGGAATTCAAACTTTGAAGTTGGTGATCTAATTGAGGGTTATGGAGCTTGTAGGCATGTTTTTGCTTAATCCGGCGCATCAAATTCTCAAGATCACATACAAAATCCTCTAGGCTTCGGATTCTCTTTGGAGCTTCATCCAGATTCCTAGAGGCTTGTTCTAATGCACGAACAGCCCCTACCATGCTTGTAACTATTTGTGTTGCCGCAGAAACAACTTGCAAGGCATCCATTAATACTTGAACTGTGTCACTAGCTATATATAATTCCAAATTTGACCAGTAAAACAGTTGTGCCTGAACCAGTGATTGAAGTGACCCCAAGAACTTAAGATATAAAGTATAAACCCTCACTTAATCCACCATGAAATGATTATAATCAAAGTCTTTTTAACATAATTCTGATCTTATGTACATTCCATTGTCTATTTTCAACAATAGAAGAAACCTTAAACAGCAATACCACTAATCCAATTTCGCCTAATTGTAAAATAATAATGGAAATCAATCCTAATAAAGCTCTCAACAACACTCCAAATACCATTCTCAGGACACCCTAACAACTCCATCATTTGTCTCCCCAGGATCTTAATACAAACCAATCCTGAAAGCCACCAGACAAAAATCAATCAACAAATTAATCCACCATATAAAATTCCTTTTAAGCGATGATTCTGCAGAACTCAAGATCTATTAATAATCCCCAGTTGCCAGGGGGGAAAAAAAGTATCAACCTCCATTCCACACAAAATTATTCAATGACAAAAAGGAATCCAGTCTTTTATAAGCTTATAGATTAATATCATCAACATTGAGAAACAATCAAACAAATCACATTCAAGTTCTTATATGATCTTTAAAGGGAAAATGAGACCATTAGTCTTAACTTAATCACAAAAAGAGAAAAGAAAAACGGTAAAAACCAAGTTTATTAATTAAGTTCATGGACTACATAATTACTGAAAAAGAAAAAAGATTAAATTAAGTTACCTTAGATCAAGGATCAAACATCAAAGTTGGTCATACCTTAATGGCCTAGCTGCTGAAGAGAGAAGAGTCGTGGAAGTACTGGGCACAAAGCCTTTACTTTCTCTATACTCTATCCTTTAGTAAAAGGTTTGCAACTAAAAATAATGATTTGGTGACTGGGAAGAATTTGAAAATTTACTACAACTTAGATAGATGAACTTATTGCTTGTCACTAGTCAACCACATGCAGCTGAAACAGACCGCGTCAACGAGTTCGGTGCAGAAGTCCAAAGTGACAGACCAATAAAATTGCGGATTGGCACGTGTAAGCAAAATGGAGACTAAGGATGCGTTTGGTTTTTTTTTTTTTTTTTAATGTTGTTTTGTATTTATTTTGTAATATAGGTATAATTAGTTTTCTGGTAAATTTGAAAACTCTTGTTGCTTATTTTATATGTAGCTTTGAAAATTAAAATAATAAAAATGTGCTCGGTAGTGTATTTGAAAAATTATTAAAATATAAGATAAATGAGATTTATTATTTTATTTTATTATATAAATAATTTTATTTTTTTAAATGGGACTCATTTGAATTGATTTACAAAGTTGCTTGTCAGGATTTTCCTAAATTATACTTGTTGTAACTTAAAATTAAACTTTTTTAGTACAAAAATGAGTAACAAAGCAGCAGGACCAAGCGAGTTAGTGAGTGAAATTTGCTTGGCTGTAAATTACATCAAAGATAACTTACGGAGGTCTATTAGCTGACATCTCATAAAAAAAAGTAAACGTGGGACCTTTATTTTTGCAATAATTGTAAAAAAAAAATTTGTTTTGCATTTTTCTTTGTTAAATACAGAAAACAAGTTGTTTTTGTTCTCTAATAAAAACGAAAACATCATTGTACAAACACCCACCGAACTCATTTGCTTATTTTCTATATTTGTAAAATGAAACACACAAAAGATAAAAAAGCAATACCAAACAGCCTCTTAGCATTTCCATCCAAATCAAATTTCTATAGTGGGTATGTTCCACTTTTCAGGTTTCAAACTTTCAAACTTTCTTTGTTTTATTTCAAGTTTTTCTTAGTTTTGTTAATTATTTATTGATAGTCTTCTTAAACAAAACATTTGATTTTAAATATATCAAGTGCGGATTCTCAAATATGGCACATGCTAATGTGAACAAGATCTCAATGGTTGATCAAAACATCTTGATTAAGTGGATCAATTATAACAATATTCAGAATCTAAAAGAAAAAAAATCATATAAAACTCGTACGCTGGAGTAGCTCAGTTGGTTAGAGCGTGTGGCTGTTAACCACAAGGTCGAAGGTTCAAGCCCTTCTTCTAGCGTTTTGTTAATTTATCCTTTTTCACACAAGCGCGGGCCCGGCTCTGCACACTGACATGTGTTAATTATTATCTTGCATTAATTCGACACTTCACCTTCATGTAAAAAGCATTCCATACGTGTCCCACGTTCACTTTCACCATTTTGCGGATTTACCATTTTACCAAATCTTAAAATGGAAAAGGCAAATGAAACAAGTGGGCATTTGGGTCCAAAAGGGATAATAATAATAAAATAGTAACAGATACGCAAGTTGGGCCGGTTGCATTTTTTTGTCATCTACTTATTCAGAATACATGCACAGGCAAGGCTTGGATGAAGCAACACTCCTCTCACAGGCACATTTTGAACTTGCTTACCCCCCGTAGTAAAACAACAACCGCCAACCCAAATCCATTCCCATTTCCTCTTATCTTCATCTTCTCTCCAAATAATCATTCCTAACCCAACTTCTCTATACAAACAAATTGCTCCATTCCCAGCCGCACACTTTGTGCCACCCCAACTTGCCTTACCCCCTGATAATCTCATCCCCATTTCAATCGGCACCTTCTCAATTAAGCACCAAATATCATCGTCACCCCCCTCGCTAAGCTCCCACACACAAGCATCCCCACCACACGTGCCGCCGATGAGTGTCAACTTCTGGTTTCGTGAAACCAACGTGGCGAACTCTAACCTATCCGCCATCGGTGCACTTAGTTCTCGCCACGTGTTCAACTCGATATCGAAGCCCATTACACTATAGGCCCGGGCCGATGTGATCCAATATAGCGTTCCCCTGGTGTAAACACTCTCGTTCGGGGTCCAAACCGTCAGCCTCACCGCGAATTCTACCGGCATGGAGCCTATTATTTGCCATGTGTCGTGCCTCGAGTCGTACATTTCAACCATGGATTCATATGTGGCACCGCCACGCGGTTCGTCCGACATCCCTCCTGCCACGTAGATTCGAAAATACGGAAATGGGCCGTGTTGGGCCGGGCCTTCAACCACAACTCCCACGGCCGGATTAGTCCTAGAGACATTCAACAATGGGAGGTACCTAAACTGCCTGGTGAAAGGATTACACAAAACTAATTGCAGAATTGTAGAATTTATGGGTCTCAAAAGGAGGAAGCTACCGATTGAGGAAACGGGTCGGACCGGATCCGGCAAGAAGTCGAGGGATAACACGTGCCACTTGTCGGAAACCGGGTTGTGAACATAGCAACACAGGCCACGGTTACGTGTAGGCAAACCCAGGAACCACGCAGGCCGCCGGTGTTGAGACACCGAGTGAAGGTGGTAAAGCTTGGCACACGTGTGCCAATGGTTGCAGACTGATTTGGCACGTGCCAAGGAGTCTGGAGAAAGGAAGGAGAAGATGTTGGCTAGAACATCAAGATGAAGATTGCTCCACATTTTTACAGAGGAAATACATATATAGATAGATGGTTATGGTTTTAATTTTTAAAAGCTTGGTATCTAAAGTGTATACGTATATATATATGCAAGTACAAACTGGTGGTTACATTTGGGCAACTATTGGAGATGAATTATTGGACGCACATGGTATTGGGATGTGTGAAGCTACATGTGACTGTGAATTATTTTATTGTTTTTTCTCTTGTACTTTGGTTGTCTTTTTTTAAGATAAGTGCTTCTGTTGGTTCCTGGAAGAGCTCAAGAGGCAAGAAACTAAAAATCAAGAAAAAAAAAAAATAAAAATATCTCTTTCTTTTTTTCTTTAATTGAACTTTAGTGGGATAATTAGTCGTAATAAATTCTTGTGTTTTGAAGACGGTTTGGTTCTTTAGTCTATGATGATCATTATGGTTTGCTTAATAAATTTAAATGACTGATGTTTAATAAATTAAAATTAAAATTAAAATTAATTAAATTATAATTATATATTACTGTTACTAAAAGAAAGGTGAGATAAGATTTTTAAAAATTTAAAAGAACTCAAATTACAAAAAGAATTTTAACCTGATAAGAATTGTATAAAATAAAAGAGTTATTTAAAAGAAGAATTTAGATGCTGAAAGTAAAGATGATGCCAGCACGCTATAATGACATTTTGAGATGATTAGTTTGACAACCTTGGGATTATGATGGTGACGTTATTAGAATTTTGATGCTGGAGATAAAGGATGATGATGCGAGCCACGCCTGCAATGTCATTAATGCTGAAGATAAACTTACCATAATTTATACGAGATTCAGACGTCAGTTTCGTTAATCTTCAATTTTATTTAATATAATTTTAAAATGATTTTTTTATGAACCAAAACGAAATTGTATCTTCTTAAATACCAAAAGTATTTTAACACATTCTTTATATAAAAAAAAAAAGACCAATACTCCTTTTTATTTGATAAAATTGATTATGTTTCCCATATTTTTTAATGTCTTAAAATTATCCAGAAATAAAATGTTAAACAATTAGAAACACTTTTTAGAATATAATTTAATTTGCGTATAATATAAAATATCTGAAAATTGAATAAGAATGGACTACGAGTATTAGCAGCGCCACTAAGTGAGAAACTGCCCCCACTGGGTCCAAAATTTCAGATACTACATTCTATTTGGTTAGCTGAAATTACAAATTTGTCTTGTTGGATTAATTAAATACATAAATTCAAGTTCCAATTTTATTTTAAAACCACATACACAAATCTCATTCCTTTGCAATTTATTAGTCTGGTTGTTTGATAGATGTTCAAAATCCAATTGAACCTATTAAAATAAGGTCTATGATCTAATTTGAAATTTAATTTAATTCAATCTAAATGCACAACCTAACATTAAAAAGATCAAAATTAAACTTTTATTAAAAAGCAAGATAAAAATATTTATAACCGTATACTACTCTTCATTTTTTATGATTTGACTATCTTCTCAATGCTCTATCTTCTCAAGACATGTAAATGGATATAATTAATAAGATTATGAAAGTAGAGAAGTAAGAACCTAAACCCCTTTCTTTGATTATTTATAAAATTTACTCTACTGATATGATTTTCCAGCTACACCAATGAGTCTACGATATTAGATTTCAATGGACATAATAAAATCCGTAGTTAAGATTAGAAGATTTCTGGGTGCTTTTAGATCATGTGCAGAAAAATATGAATTTTGGCCAAAACATATTCTTAAATTGGGAAAATTGGTGGGGAAGTAAATGCCATACCATTACCAGATAATATTTATTTATTTATTTGAGGTTGAAATGGTTTGTCGCCTGAGCAATGTACGTCGTCGCCCATGAGCAATGGGCGCCATCGCCTGAGCGACGACATCAATCATTCGAGTGATGGCACCTATCGCCCATAATCTATGCCATTAGAGTCTGGGCAAGGCTTGTGACTTTGCACTGCTAAGGGTCTAAAGACTATAAATTGAGCTCAATAGCATTAAGGTTTAATTAAAAGCGTTTGATACTTTATAATTCATTTTGAGGAATGTACGTTTAGGTAATAATGCACATAAAGATGAGCACATCTAATGAGTTATAAAAAGAAAATGTGCATAAGATATTCGACCAATGTCAAGCACATGCGGATCTACCATACTAAATAGTGTAACTTACAATAAGGGTTAGCCAAGGGCATTTCTATCTAAAATGGCGTATTTTTTCGCTGTCAAAATTAAAAGAAGTGAAAAACTAGCTAAAATTATGGATAGCTCCTAAATTTTGGCTATTTTCATGATATTTTCACCAAATTTTCTCCACTAATTACTGAAAAAAAAATTTCCTAATTTAAGAGAGAAAACTGATGTCTGTATGTAACGGACACTTGTCAGTTACTATGTAATCAATCAATCAATCAAGATGGCCACATGAACTAACTTGCATATTTTCAATTCCCTCCATCACAACAATTTACAGTTTCAAGCCGTTTTTGATGGGTTCATCAAAGAAATGGGCAGCCTTTATATCTTCAATTGCTTTTTCTTTATATTTTTGTTTCATTGTCTTCCAAATCCCTCTTTTTAGGTAATTCTTCCTGTTTCTTCCATAATTATTTTCTCATTTTATATAATAATGGTGATTATTTTTTCCATAATTATTTACTGTCAATGGCAGCATTATTCAATTCTAGTAATAAGACGTAAAAGCCGACCCAACCCATATTTCTTTTTGACATTCATTTCGTATTCGAGGAGTTGGAATCCCAGATGTCTTGCAGAGATTTTATTGGCTAAACTTAATGGCATTAGAAATGCTTTTGAAATACATGTATAATACATGTTGTATTGTTTGTTTTTGCAGGATACCATGTAGAAGTGGAAAATGTACAACACCTATAGAGGTGACATGCTTCCAGTTGATTATAAGTGAAGTCTTCCCTGAATTTGTAGCCAAGGTTCTTCTATATCCTGGAGCATTGGCAAGTGCCATAACGAAGGGCAAAAACATTCCGAGCTATAGCAAATTGTTGCAGTTATATAACTTCACCAAATCTAATGAATTCCCGGAAAACTACTCTCCTCCGCCTAGAGGTTTTTGTAAAATTTTTTTAAACAATCATATTCATATAAATTATTTGCTATTTTGAACATTATGAGCCTTATGCCCAAATATGATCTTTGTACAAAAAGAGTTATAAAACCATAGGCAAATTGAAACTCCAAAAGTTTATTTTAGGAGCTTTTCTCTTGAACTTAGCAGTACATTGCATTTTATTTTGTCAATTTTTTTCTTTTGGGGGAGCATCAGGTTCTTGCAGGAAGCTATTTGTCTGTTGCAGGAGCCTTAATTGGAGCTCGGAGGATGAACCTAATTGGGACAGTTCTTTTGCTCTGGGGCCTTATAGTAGAACCGATCATGTTCAGGTTTTCTTATGACAAAGTTTCGGGAAAAGCTGTTTATATCTACCCAACTATGGTAATTTTTGTCCTTTGTGCTTTCTTGTCCATTAGAAAAGATTTAAGGAAAATTATTCGTTGTTGTAAAGCCAAGCATATCAAAAAGTATCTCTGATTAAAAGTAAAAGATATATGAGTTGAGGTCGATGAAGAAATGTGATTTCTGTGAGAAATTTAGTTGGGTACATAGAAGGAAGTATATGCTGAGATTTTAGAATGGCTTCAAATTTTAATGGGAGTTGGCTAGTAGAATACTTGGGTTCTGTAGGTTGTAATAGTTTTTGGCTTTCTTTTTCTATAGGACCTTTTTGCCTCTTCTAGTTAAAGGACATTGTTATGATTTTATCCTGTTTCACTACTGAAGATTAGTGGTAAATATTGAAATCCCTGTGAAATATTGGAGCATCAATTTCAATATTGCAAATTATTTTTGATAGCATCAAATATCAAGCACGTGACCTCCAATCTATACTCTACTACTTTATTTCATTTGAAGTTTCAATCTTATTGAGGGATCTAAGGAAATTACGCTATAGATTTTGAAACATCCGATGTTGCTTCTATGTTCCTTCGTGCCACTAAAGTTTTGATTATGTTATCATATTTGTCACTTGGTTTCCAGTGATTTAAACCTGAGAATATGAGAGATCAATGCTGATGATAATGCCGAAGAAAGTGTGAAACATGAACTACTTTAGACAGATTTTGTGGTTAAAATTCAAATGTTAGGCAAGACAATGTAATGTGAACATTGCATTCACATCTGGAATTGGGACAAGCTGCAAAACATTCAGCATTGATATGAATGTTGTTACCCGACTTGATAGCCCCAAACAGCTAAGAAAGAGAGAGTGATGAGTGATAGAGTTTGAAATTCGCTAGTTTTGGTGGATTTTGGTTCTTGAAGGAACTCAGAGAGAAGGTTAGGCCTTTTGATGATTTCTTTCATGCATTATGAATTTACGATAAAGAATCCTTATTTCTAATAGTGGCCATTGGTTGAGAGAAGCTGGTATGTGAATTTGAAGGCAGAGTCTCTTCCATGGTATTGAAATTTAGATGCTCACGCAGGTTTGTTAGCTTAAATTGGTTAGTTTTTGGTACAAAGGATCTTTAGGAGAAGCTTGACAGTATCTGTCAGTTCACTGGTTTCTCTTAGTTCTTATAGAAGTCTTTAAAAGACTAGATTGAATTTAAATCCGGTTTTGGCTATTCCCCACCTTCGGTTTTGGCTAGCAGGAAATTTCAAGAATTTGACAAGAGTTCTAGTTCAAAAGCTCCATTCTTTTCTTAATCTAACGAAATTCCCTTCCCTTCTTGCTTTGCTTTAATCCAGTGTTAAATAAAGAGTTACCATTGCATGAGAGGAATTCTCTTCCTTCTCTTAATGATAGAATTGAATGTGTTAAAGGTGGATCACACACTGATTGTGGAGAACCTGTGGAGAAATTAGAATTTTATGGAGAAATCATGTGCTTGCCACAGAGTAATGCCTTGTCTTGTCTTTTATAGCTGGTATGATGAGGTTTCTTATTTTGTTCCTTTCCTGGAGGTGTGTGTTGCAATGGAGCTAAAGGAAGCTAATCCACAGTCATTTCAAGCTGGGATCCTTTGAGTATTCGGGTGCTCAAAACAATTAGCATTCTAACTGTCGGGTTTAGCAGGAGAAACTACAGAGCAGGTAATTTCCTTTTGTGACTCATTATGTATTTCTTTCACATTTCTTGTCTTATATGATCTGCTTATGGTGTATCTAAAAATATGATGTCAGCAGATGCTCAGGCAGTATATAGGTTTTGATGTTAACAATTTCCTTCAAAATATAACTGAATTTTACTGCAGAACTAAGAAAAAGTAAAAGAGAGTAGAATTAGCCATATGAGACGTGGTGTAATATTTTATTGTTATTATTTGAGCCTGAATAATAGTGCCTCATAGAAAGGTTTTGTCTTCTTATCCTTAAACTGTTTGACTCATAGAATAATAAAATCAATTATATATTTTGTTATTTGGTTGTTAATTCAGATCTTTAAGAACTGGAGGTAAGGCTTCCTTGATTGAGCAACGCTTAATGAACGATTAACTTCTACCATATTGAACTTGCCATTTTCTTTTTCTTCATTACTAGTTTGTTGTTCTTTATTATCTTTCTTCACATACAAGGAAGGGGTTAAAATTGTAAAGATAGCTCACAATGCTTTTGAGGTTTACTCTCCATCTTGATTAGAAAAAGAAATTGGCTACATTACGGTGTCTGATATGAAAGACAAGATTGCATGTTACACGCAAATAGATACATCAATTGGGAAAAAAAAAAGCGCTCCTACTAGAAATCTTATTCAAGACTCTATGTCAGTACAATTGTAGCTCGTCCTGCCGGTCTTACTTTCCATTGATAACAATTTTACCTCCCATTGCTCTATTGGGATCAAGTGGGAGCTTCTTCAGCTTTAGGCATCTAGTTACTTCAATTTCCTTCAACTGTGAAAAGATAAGGGATCCTAGAAGATGCTCTTTAAATTCCCTAGACTTTTTAGGCATATAAAATTCGAGTTCTGCTAGCAAGTTCTGCTTTAGCATTATTTTTGAAACTTAATTTTCTAAAACTGATTATTTCTTCCATATTACTGCAATTCTGCACATCAATATTCTTGAGGTTTGGAGTAAAAACAAGCCATATTAATTTTTTCAAACTTGAACAATTATATGCAAAATGTTTGAAGACTGCGAAAACCCCTTTGTAGCAAATTTTGTATCTGTCCTGCATTTTCAATCTTCAACTCTTTCAAAGGACAGTTCTGAATAAGAAAATTTTTGAGATGCTTCATGTATGCTAGAGGTAAAACATTGAGGGACACTAGAGTATAAATTTTTGTAAGCCATAGGGATTATGTACAAATCAGCAACTTTTGTGATGTCAAAAGAATTTAAAGAACAGGGCAACTATCGAAGGTAATGCTCAGCAGATTCAAGTTTTCCAAATAGAGTAATTTATAAAGGTTTGGCATCTTCATATGAAGCTATACCTTCTTCTTCTCCACTATTACTGCAACCCAACATTTTGAGTGCCCGCAACTTTAGAAAGTTACGCAGCAGTTGCAGGCACTCATTTTTTGATGTTACATATTCCAAGTTCAAATATATGAAATTTACCAAGGCCTTCACCTCTTCTGGCAACTTCCTTATGACAGTTAAAAAAGGTAATTTGGTCATAAATATAAAGAATCTTAGATTCAAAACGTTAAGAGAACGCATAAATTGAAAGATGCCATCGATGATCATACTAATTTTGATTTTATAAAGAAGAAAAGTTAGGAGACAAGGACAATTAGGAATTACTGATAGACTAATTATGTAGCTAGGCAGGCTACCATAACTAAACTTTGAATGTGCGAACACATTTTCTTCCATACCTGAAAAATTTCAGGCGATGTGCTTAAGACTTTAATTGCATACTTCCATTCATCGGGTTTCTTTTTGTAGGACATGACTCAACCAATTGTTTTCAGTGCTAGTGGCAGACCAACACTTTCTTGCCGAGGTTTGTACTAGCTCAAGAATATCAGAATGACATCTAAGAGTAGCACTACTGACTTTTTCTTGAAATAATCTCCAGGCTTCATTGTGAACCAAACATTTGACCTCAATCTTTCCATTAGCTTCTATTAAACCACAAATATCAAGAAAGCGAGTTGTGAAAACCACCTTGGATGAAATATTTAGGCTTTGAAGAGGGATAACCAATTTTGTTAAATCAATTTGCTGCCATAGATCATCCAATAACACATAAAATTCTTTCTGCTTAAAACGTTAGAGATGTCCAAAGCCTTGTCTTGAAGACTTTTATCCTTCCATGACTCTGCTGACAAAGCTATCCTCTTCCCAATAGCATCTTGAATCTTGTCAAGATTTGGCTCTCTAGACACAACCGCCCACATGACATAATTATATCAATGACATTTAGTTAGTATTGAGTCATATATAAGTTGTGCCAATCTCTGTTCTCAATGAAATACAATTGGAAGCTGTAGAAAAATCTTTTGAAACGGAGATGTGGAGATTACTGTTCATTCAGAAATCCCATGTTCCTTCAATCCACTAAAGTTTAGATAGTGTTATCATTTTCGTCACTCAATTTCCCATGATTTAAACCTGAGATGTAGGGCCTAAGGAGAGCAATGCTGATGATAAGGGCTAAGAATATATGTGTGCAACAAGAGCCAGTTCACACAATGATTTTGTGGTTTAGAATCAAACGGTAGGCATTAGCCAAGACAATGTAACGTGCACATTGCATTTACATGTGGATTAGGGACAAGCTGACAAAATATTCAGCATCAATATGACCAAAAGACCGCATAGCAAACACAATTGGTATTATTGAAGGAACATCAGTTGGCTCTACTTTGAATTTTTTGAGAAAATTATTTTAAATGGGTGGGGAAGAAAATGATCTTCCTATCTTGCTTCGTTAGATCCTTTGTTAGAAAAGGAGTTATTGTCACATGAGATAGCTCTTTTCCTTCTCTCAATGGTTATAGTAGGGGTGTTCAGTTGGATGATACTCTAATTGTGGAGAATCTGCATATAAAAAAGGTTTTTCTTGAGAAAGTAAGAGCTCGTTGCATAGTAATTACATGTTATCTCTCTCATTTTTGGCATGATGAGGTTTGTAAGGTTAGTTCTTTTCCTTTCCTGCATATGAGTTAGCGTGTCGTCTAGGAGCTCAAGGAAGCCAATATGAAGCCACTCGAAGCTTGCAACAAATGCAATTCTAACTGAAGGGTTTTTCCAAAAGAATCTGCAGCTTGAGGTATTTCCTTTTGTGCGACTTGTATGGCACTTGTTTCACATTGTCCTGGTCATGTTGTGATCTAGTAGAATATTATGATACTAATAAATTGTATGACATTTTTGGCAAGCGCTAGTGTTCATATTATGATACTAATAAATTACTTGAAAGAAGTATTGAATTAAACTATAGAATTCAGATAAATAAAATAGATATTGGTTACAGAACATTGGTGCACTATCTTAACGGTATTATTTGAATGATTCTAAAATTTTCACATGGGAATCATGACCTTGCCTTTGGAAATTGGATGCCTGGTTGATTGATTCAGAGTACAGCACCAAGCTGACATATATAAGATCATTTTAATCAAGAGTATTTTACTACTAGCGAGGGTAGTGAACATTGTTATCTTGGCCTCAAATGATACTCTTGATCTTTTGCCTCCGGATGATCCTCTTCTTAATAAATGCATCGATTCAATGGATGCTTTGGTCTGCAGTCAAATGGGTGAAATCTAATGAAAAAGCTATATAGAGATTGCAGAATATTTTAATTTTTTACCTCCATTTTGCTTAAACTACTTTCGAAAGTGAGATAGGAAGCCTTTGGGCTGAGAAAATCAAGCCACGATTTGCCATTTAGGCCGACTCCGGACTTCTTTTTTATCAGTAGCACATATTTTTTTGATACCAACATTGCACTTTTTATTTTATAAATTTTTTTATAATGAATATATAAAATAAAAAAGTATAAAAATATTTATTTTTTATTCACATCAAAATATATATTTTTTATTTTAATATTTAATTTTTATTTTTATTTCTATTCATAAAATTATTTAATTTATAATAAATATGAGTAAAAATATATTTAAAAATAAAAATAATATTAAAAAATTATACTACCAGGTAATTATTGGTTGTAATGAAAGTAGTTGGAAAATAAATAGAATATATTAATAGGAAAAAGATTTATTAACTGGAAATAGGAAACAGCAGTACAGAAGAATGACAAGTGACACACACGCAACACCGTTGAAAGCTTTTAAATTAAATGAAATAGATAGACAAGATAATCGCGCAGAAATTTTATTCACACTTTTGTGCCTTATCGCACTTTATTCTTCAATAGGTCGGAAACAGGGAGAGAGAGCATTTTGAGTGGCTTGATCCTCCCATTTGTAGCTCTTCCCACCATTCTTTCTGTCCCGCAATGACAATTTTACGTCCCTTTGCGCTGCTGGAATTGAGTGGGAGCTTCTTCAACTTTGGGCATTTCAATATGCTAATTCGGTTCAGCTGTGGAAAGGGCAAGGGATCGCGGTAGATGCGCTCCAAATTACTTGCATTTCTTATTATCAGAGATTCGAGTTTTACGAACAAGTTAAGCTCTCCCATCATCTCTGAAACTTCACTCAATTTTTCAAAATTTTCAACACTGATTATTTCTTCCATGTCATCACAACCAACTATTCGCAGCCACTTGAGATTTGGAACAAAAACAAGCCACGTCAAGTCCTTCACATTTGAGCAATTCCGTATGATAACATAGTGAAGTTTACGCATTTTTTGTACCTCTCCCGCACAGTCGACATTCCAGTCTTCCAAATTACTTTCCCAGATAAATAACTGCTCTAGATGCTCCATGTTTGCTAGATGCAACAAATTGAGCGGTAGACTGTTGCAGTCTTCGATGGTCAGAGCTCGAGTGATATTCTGCAGCTTTGGGAATTTCAGAAAGTTTTCAACACCACGCGAACCATGTAAGGACAAGGTGATGAGATTTAAATGTTCCAAACAGTGGATTTCCTTCATCAATGATTCAACATCATCGGATAGAACGTTGCCTTCTTCCACTATTGGCCGGTGAGCAGAACCGCAATGCAGCATCCTGAGTACCTGTAACTTCGAAAAGCTGGATATCAATTGCTGTGGAATTTTACACATTTCATATGTACAATCCAAGTTCAAATATCTCAGATTCACCAATGCCTTGAGCTCTTGCGGCAACCCACGTACTCCAGTAAAAGACAGATCAAGATGGTGTAATGAAACCAGACTTGAAATCCCCACAGGAAGTTGAGTCAGGGAATCATTCTCACTTAGATTTAAAACTCTAAGCGAAGGTAAAGATTGAAAGAAACTCTCAGTGATCTCCTTAATATGATTATCCGCCAGAAGCAAAGTCTGGAGACGCGGACAAGTGGGAATTTGTGGTAGACTTTGAATTTTGTTCTGCATCAAGGATATCCTTTTAACCCCGTCCCATTCTTCAATCTTTGAGGCGTCAGTTAATCCAACTCCTGCACGAACCAAAAAGTTCTCCTCCTCCTCCTCTACTTCATTTGCTATCCATAATGCCATGTCACGGATCATATCGTGCATTTTTACACGATCACCTGCTTCCTCCAATAAGCATGCACGAACGAGAGCACCAAGAACCCCCCACCCGCTGCTGCAATCCACAAATCCTTCACTTTTCCAATACTCTATCAACTCGGTTTTTGGAATTTCAGAGTCTTCGGGAAATAAGCAACAGTACAGGAGACAAGATCGAAGTTCATCTTTCGGCAAACTATCATAGCTGAACTTTAAGCTCGAAAGCACCTTTTTCTCCATACCTTCAAATTTAGAAGCTGATGCGCTTAGGATCTCAATTGCTTCTTTCCATTCTTCAGGGTACACTTTGCTCGCCATGGCATTACCTACTGTTTTGAGTGCTAGCGGCAAACCATGACACTGACGTGCCACATCCTTGGCTAACTTCGGAATGTCGGGATGCTTGTTAAGAACGTAACTCCCGACCACCCCCTCAAATAATTTCCAGGCATAGTCATCTCCCAAATAAGACACTTTGTACCGATTCTTATCGGCTCCCATTTTACCACAAGTACCCTCAAAACGAGTTGTGAAGACTATTCTGGACCCAGAATCTAGTGTCTGAAGAGGGACGCCCAATTTGGTTAAATCAATTTCGGACTCCCATATATCATCCAATAACAATACAAACTTCTTATGCTTTAAAGTGTTGGTGATGTCTGAAGCCCTTTCTTCAAAACTTTTTCTCTCCCATGAATCTGTTGAGAAGCCTATCCTTTTCCCAATATCCTCTTGAATCTGTATCAAGTTTGGCTCTCTAGATACAACCGACCAGATAACGACATCAAAATCATGCTCCTCACTGCAGAACTTGTTGTTGACTTGTTTTAACAGAGTAGTTTTGCCGATGCCCCCCATACCATATAAGCCAATAATTTCCTCATTCTTTTCTCTATCTGTGATGCATCTCCACACTCGGTCAAGTATTGATTCTTGACCAACGATTGTTCGGTCAACAGCTTTTTCAACCGCTGCACCTTCTGGTAACCCCTCATAAACTTCTTTCATTGCTTCCCCCTCTTTCTTCAGTTCGATCACTTTTTCTCTCAAGTTCTCCACTTTTTTGCCGAAGTCGTAGCTTGAAATCAAGTCCGTGGAACAGAAGCCTCCAAGACACAGTCTATCAATCTGTTGATCTCCTTCTTTTTGCAGATTCTCAACTTTAGTTTCCATTTCTTCCACCCTTTTAAACC
This sequence comes from Citrus trifoliata, assembly GCA_018350135.1. Lineage (NCBI taxonomy): Eukaryota > Viridiplantae > Streptophyta > Magnoliopsida > Sapindales > Rutaceae > Citrus > Citrus trifoliata. The sequence goes on along the minus strand of VKKW01000516.1, from coordinate 10,838 downwards.
AAAGTTCCACCGTCGGCGTCCGTCTGATTCGGGCTTGTTGCTCGGCAAGCCTAGCCTTATTCAGCAGATCTAGTTTTTTCGCGATCAAGTTCTCCTTTTGTGTCTGCAAGTCATCGAGATTGCCTTTAAGACCCCATATATACTTAGCTTCTCCACCAACGTAAGATAAAATTGAACGAATTGTGTCCGCTGAGAAGAAGGTTGAGATGATGCCACCCATTTTTGTTGAAAGACTTCAAAGGTGAAAAAAATGAAGAAGAGAAACTAAACAGTAGAGTATTATGAAAGACTTTCACTATTATCTCCTCAAGTTATAGGTGAGAGATAACATTTTTTTGTTATTATTATCTGACTACCCAAATAATTAGCAGCAAAATTATCTTTTCGGTGAAAATCATATTATAGATCCAAAATTCCAATTAATGTGAAGGCCAGATCCGCTTTTGACCAAAATGCTAACACACCCATTATTAATTTTTATTTATGAATGTTAATTATTATCATAATTTTTTTTGTTTGTTTTGTGGGGGGGGGGGGGGGGGGGGGGGGTCGTCCGGCGTTTTGATCAAAATGCTAACACAACCAATTGTCATTATGATGCCTTGATGGTGAGAGCAGAGGTGTCGGCGAGGGGGTTTAATCAGTATGGATAGGTAAGTGCAGTGTTTTTGCCTTATGATTCAATTTTGTATAAAATTTTAAATAAAATTTATTTAAAATATTTTTATTAATAAATTTTTTATTAAAAATTATAAAATTATTTTAATAAATAAAATTTTAAAATTGTTAAATATCTAAAAGATATTTTAAATATTTTAATATCTTAAAAAATTAATTTCTACATTTAAAAATTTAAAATTTTATTAGTAGAAATAAAATAATTTATTTAGTTTTAAAATTTTATTAAAAAATAACTAAGTACAATAAAAATTTGAAAATAATTTATAAAATCAAAGAAATATTTATAATCATTTAAATATCATGGAGAGAGGGGTAAAAAAAAAACAAAATGACAAAGAGATTGAGAATAAAAGCAGAAGGGGAAAGAGGGTTCTTTTTTTTTTTTTTTTTTGGTTACTCGTGTTGGTGGGTAACGTCCTTCTCAAAAGTGGAGTCCATAAAGAGGGTTGGTTTTAAATCGTGTGGAGAAAATTATGAATTATGTGTGCTTTAAATTATGTGGTGAAAATTGTGAATTTCGGTCCAAACATATTCTTCAATTGTTTGTTACAAAAAAATATAATAAATTAGACTATTGACACCCTTTTATTAATCTAATAAAATTCTTATTATATTATAATTATATTTAAAGATAAATATAAATTAAATTAAATTATTAATATTTTTATATTAAATGTATGTAAAATACATCCTCTTATATAAATAGTATATATATGAAATTTATTTATTATTTATAAAAAATATATATATATGTAAAATAAAAGATCTTATATAAAAAGAGTTTGAATAGAATTTTGGAGGAATGCTAATGGTCCGATTCAAATATAATATAGGCGGTGCCTGAGAAAATTGGTGGGCCGGTGTTTTCTCCAAAGCAATTGTCTTACCATTACCAGATCACACGATCAGGATCATGACACTATTTAAAAGTGGAGAGATTCGGCGAACAAGGCATCAAATTTCTTAAAATCTTTTTTTATTTGTGTTGTTTCTCTCGAGGATTTGAAAGTGGACAAAATGAATGAAAAAGTGTACAGTGACTAAACAAATAGATTTTTTTTTTTTTGCCTCTACAGCCACGTCTATGTCGTAACTGTAGCGCTACAGCAAGACTTTTGTCTTTATCTCACGGAATTATTGGATTTAAAAGCAAGTGATCCAACGAGCAACAGATGGCCACGTTTCTTTTAAAATATATTAGTGAAGTCAATTAACAAAAGGTGAATTATACAACTATAATGGTAGGTAACAATATGTTGGTCAGTTGTGGATAACAAGATTAAGGACGACAGATAAAATTATGTAGTGGTTTGAAACTATTTAAAGGTTTAAAACAAATTTGTATAAGATAAAAGCAATCTAGACGGCGATGAAATAAAAAATTGTTTATCAATAATTAATACTAGAAAGTATACATTAAATAAAAGTAAAAATTATAATTTTAACTTTCACAAAAGTATTGGTAGCCGTTTTATCCAGCATTAATTCTAAAATCCAATGGAGGATCCCAATTTGACTTCTTTATAGCCAATGATTATGTTGAATGAACTGTTTTATTATGCATGACAATACTTGCAATTTTGGACCATTTGGATTGTATTTGTATTATCAAAGGTCATTTAAAGGTTATTTAAAGGTTGTGGTTGCAAGTTCACCAAAAATATTATGTGGGTGTTTAGACCTAATGTTAACTACTAATATGATAGTGGGAACACTCCAATAAGATTGCGGCATAATATGTACTTTATTCTCATATTTATTTATAGAGTGGTTAATTAAGAATTAAGTCACCTAATATTGAAAGTGGTTATATATATGTGAGTGTGTGAGAGAGAGTATTATGACAATGATTTAAATATCAAGCATGGATCTCGTAACTTTAGTAGTTTTTAAATTTATCCTATTCCTTATTAATTTTTTTTGCAATTATTTTTAAGTAATTATTGACTGCTAGATTTATACTTTTAGAGTAATTAACCACTTTAATTTGAGTTGTGCGAATCAGTATCAATTTATAATTATGGAAGAATAAAACCAAAATTTGAAGAATTATAACTATTGGAAAACGAAGCGTTAAATAGTGATTAAGGTATGAAAAAATGAAACTCCTACAAGCAAAGTAACATTGTCAATGAATAATGTAATTAAGTAGATATGTTTGAAACAGGAAAGCTTATACAAGTTTAGCAATAATGTAATTAACTCTGATAAAACAATTGTTTGCGATAATTGAATAAATCATATTTGCTTGTAAAGGATTATTAGATTTCAGTGTTATTTGCATTTATATAAACTAGACCCTCATCGTATAAGTCTAAAAACTTTGATTCACATAGAATTACTTGATTCATTCAGATTAAAGTTTGGTGTATGAGGATAATGTATTATTAATAGATTCTTGATACGCACATAATTAGTTTCAAACTTTGATAAGCACAAGATAATTTTGCTTCATTTAAGGTAATGGTGTATATAGCCCAATGTTGTTCCCATTTGCGTAACTTCCCAACAAAAACATGTGTATGCATTTATGTGGCCAATGATTTTCTTGACATTTGAGAAATATTAACCTCACAGAAGTTGTCTATATTGAGTGAGAAAAATTTATTCTAAGGTCGATCACAAGCATGTTGGGTCAAGTGTCTCTGAACAGTTTGTTTCGTTTGAGATGAGTGGCTATCTAAAAATGATTAATGTAATAAAATTTCTAGTAATTTATAGTTGGTGTATATAATAGATACACTGGTTGAAACATAGTCGCCATACTTTTGCATAACAAAAGTGCAATACATTGCTTATTTAACAGTCATAAAGATATTGACTCACCAGGATATGCTGAGTGTTCTTCAAGAATTAACCGGAAAGAGGAATAAAGATGATTTGGGGCTGATAATTGCAACTTGTTGGGCTATCTGGTACGCAAGAAATAGAGTGGTAAATGAAGGTAAGGAAGAAGATCCCCAAATAACAGTAGCCCGGGCTGCAGCAACTGTAGAGTCGTACTTGGGAATTAAGTGTCCAAACGTCCAAGTTGTTCCCAGTCAGCACAGTAATAACCAACAGGTGTGGAATCCCCCTCCAATTGGTTGGTATAAAGTGAATGTGGATGCAGCAATTCAAATGGCAAATTCGAAGGCTGGGCTAGGTGTAGTGATTAGAGATTCAAGCAGGAAAATTTTGGCTGCAGCAGTTCAGAGCACTGGATTCAGAGGAGATGTGGCTTGTATGGAAGCGGAAGCTGTGTTGTTTGGAATTCAAGTTGCCTGCCAAGCTAAATGTGATCCAATCATTATAGAGTCAGATTCTTTAGAAGTGGTGGAGCTAGCACTGCAAAGGAAGAGCAGCATGACAGAAATTTGCTGGGCAGTGGAAGAGATACAAGCAGGTCTAAAGAACTAGAGCAGAGCATCAATTCAATTCGTTCCTAGAAACTGTAATGTAGTAGCTCACTCATTGACAAAAGTAGCCTTAGATTTTAAAACCACTGTAGTTTGGCTGGAGGATTTTCCAGTTCAAATCATGTTGTTACTGTCAAAGTTTGTTTAATTTGAAAGCTTTACTTTCTCTTCAAAAAAAAAAAAAAAAGTCATAGAGGAAAGAATCACAATAGAGCACCATCCAAAGAGAAACTAATACATGTATAATTAAACATTACAATGATATCTTATTGGTTTCTGGGTAAATTGTTGATGTCCCAGTCCTTTATCTGATCCAAGTGGTTATCACAGGCCTGCACACAGACGAATTGTCAATATTACGTTTAGCAGTAATATTTAGTAGATAGCAGAAGTAGCTTACTGATAGTATCATCGCTGGTAGTTGATGTCATCCTGAAGAAGTCATCCTCTTCAGAACAGTTGCCAAAGTTAGTTAATTGTGTCCACTATAATCAGGAATAAGTTAGTATAAGTTTTGTGAAATACCGAATTGAACTTGATAAGCCTAATGCCAATCGTATAGAAAGAATGTAAAGAAAACGATTACCTCTAGGTTATATGTAGTAGAGGGGTGTGAACAGGTGTGTCTGGCTAAACTGTTTTGAACATGATGTCATTGCTGGCCTTGCCTGAAACAGGTTTGAGATTTGAAGTCATTGGTAGAAGCAAATTGTCACTTGCTTGCCACTTCCAAGCACAGTATTTGGCTAATTTCATCATGCCTGGTGCATATGTTGACATATAATTTTCTGTGGACATCATAGTCTTTAATGTTTTAACTAATGTATTGTGTTGCCCTGCAAGCATAAGGACATAGAATTCCAGAGATCTACCACATTCCACAACTGCATGTCGTCATTTGTTCCATGTTTAACTCATAGCATGATGAAATGCTATTAGTGACTTTGACAAGATATTAAAATTAAAAAATTAACAAGTTAACAGTTTTGTCCGGTATCACATAATTCATACCAAATATTCAGAATTGCAACAAAAAATGAGCTCAAACATACGACAAGATAAAATTGCATCGATTGCTTAGCCATACAGTTATCAAACATATTAAAACTAAAGAGAAAAAAATGAAAAATCACTAATGGTATTAAATGAGATTGTCCTTATGCAGAATATTCAAAATAAAAGTTCTTTTGAGATCAAGAATCTGTGCGGAAAAGAGTAACAAAATGAAGTTATTAACACCGAATAACATCATTGCAGAGCAAATATAAAAAATATTTCTTATTCAGGGTAAGTGATTAATGATTAAGATCAAAACAAGTAAACATATTATATTTTATTCTTGAATAAACATATTATATTCTACTCTTGAATTGGCTAAAGTCTACTACCTTACATGCCTCAAGAATTTAATACTCGGGTTAACTACCAAAACAAAGCGGATGGTGCAAACCTTGCAACTTTGGCACTATAGTAGCTCCTCCAATGAACTCCACGGCATATATCTCGTCCATTTTCAACCCCGAATGCTTAATTTCATAGAGCTCTTTGAACTTTTGACAGGTAATGTTGCTCCTAAAAGACAAACACCCCAGATATGCATGTGAATGTATTTGGGTTTACTATCCGTGTGCAACAAAACAAAATTTTCACCAAAACTGATAAATAAATTTTATATATACCAGCAACGTGAATCAACATAAAAGAGAATAAGCCAATATAATTGATTAAGAGTATATATATATATAATAGTTTACCAAATGAAAGTACCACTAGTAAATTTGAAAAAAGAAATCTCATGCAAGAATTGGAATCCAAAACGTAACGGCCCAGTCAGTCTGGAGTCATTTTATTGACTTTAGTTTTCATCAGAAGATGTCTTATAGTGCTATATTAAAGAACAAAGTACTTGTAAGAGAATATGCATCCCTCACACAACAAACTCTACTTGTCAATGTTCTACAGTTCCTCACTCATTTAAAGAACACATTAATTTTGATAATAAACTTAAAACGCACCTCAAACAGTAAAATCTGAACTTGAACTCCACCTATCTGAAGTCCCTATCATCGTGGAGAGATTTAACTGATATTGGTTCCATTGTGTTCGCACAAAGAATTGCTTTTGTATATTTAACTTGCTTCTTCAGTTCAGCCATGGCCTTGGGAGACTTCCTCACTTCACCCAATTACCAACTTGTTTATTAAACTCATCTGCAAAGTATTCAACCAACCGTAATTCCATGTTCTGACTGCCAAGCTCTGCGTCCCATCTAATATCCTTAACCTGCAAATTTGCCAAATATCAACTAGCATATAAAAGTAATTAGATATGCAGGAACATAACAAGCGGCACATAAAGATTGAACAGAGCACGGATGAAGTGAGAAAAAAAAATGCTATGGGAATAAAGACCACTCAACTCTTACTGCATCCTTATATTCCCAAATTATTTAGTCAGGGAGTACAAATACTTACAAATAGCTTATGAATCCCTAAAGCTATCAGATTCTATTGTTCTAACTATGTTACCATCGGCTTCTAAAGCTTGACTGCGGCTCTTTAAATCGCTAGCTTTCTGTTTGTGAGCCCCCGCCTCATTTCTGTAATGAAATTACAAATTTTAAATCTTTGCAAAATAAAAAATTGCGAGTTTTAATAAGGAATTACATACTGCATCGGGTGATTCGATCGGCACAAGACCAAATCAAAGTGACGCGAGATCCACGCTAATTTGATATATGCCTAAACTTTTAGCGCCGTAACTTTCGATCGCATTCTGCTGTGACGATTATAATTTCACCGTCAATTCCCTACAAGCGAGAGGCCATATTCATGTATGAATCATCGGGAAATTTTAATTCCCAAAAAAACTGCGACCCTCTAATTCTAATTTTATGCCTTAATTGCTGTCTCGAGATCAATTTTCAGATGAAATCAGTGAAACTCTAATAAGCACTAAGAAATTTTCGAAACCCACGCTCACTGAACTGCTATTAAATTAATATACAACCGGCTGCAGCGGTTGCTAGTCGCTGCATCAATTATCCAGTAATTAATTTCAGCCGCTAGATTGAACGAGAAGCACCCAGCAGCTTTGCTTAATTTGCATCAATTATCCAATAATACGGGAAAAAAAAGAGGAACTGTGGTATAATACCTCAGTTGCAACATAATTAGACCCTTTCCATGTGGCGCGAAGTATTTATTTTTCAAGAGTTCAAGTTATTGTATGTTCAGTCAAATATATTTATTTAATCTTATAACTTTTTTTTAAAACTTAATATTATTTAATTATAATTTGAGTAAAATTTTTTAAAATTAAATAAGTTATTTTATCTATACTAATAAAAGTTTAAATTTTAAATTTTGTGGAGTAGAGGTTAAATTTTTTTTTACAATATTATATTGTCTAAAATATGCTTTATATATTTCATAACATAACTTTAAGAAATTTGCTTATTAAAGTAATTCTAGAAATTTTAATAAAAAATCTCATTGACAACCAAACAATTATTTTTTTAATAAAAGTTCTACTTACAAAGTTATACCAAACAGAATCAAAGAAAGTTAAGGGTTGGTGCTCTGAATAATGGTGAGGATATTGGTAAAATATGGAATAAAAGTATTTTTTTAGCTAAAATGCTCAGGTTCTGATTAAGATTGGACAATTATAACTTTTTATATTTGGTAAACACTACTTGCTATGACTTGAAAGCTAAATTAATTTGATCCACCACTTTATTTTGAAAAACTTATAATTCTTTACTATTTTTTTCAAATTATTATTTACAAGTCATATTACTATATATTATTAATTTTTATTTCGTAATTACAATATTTTTTCACAACAATTACATTATCTAAATACCAAATAGGGCCTTAGTGACAATAGATTGGATGTACTTCGGCATAAATTTCGGCACTTGTCTCAGTAAATTTATGAAATATATTGTAAACATACGTACATAGACATAAGATAATAATAGTTCTAGTATCATTATAAGAAATGAGTATACAACACATGTTTTTAGCTTGGGGATATATCAACTAGCTGCAAGACTTGTGACTTTGCACTATTAAAGGTTTAAAGACTATAGCAAGCTTTTTAAAGTTTTCAGTTTTACAGCGTTTTACAATTTCTATAATTTTAAAGCCGTTTCTAATGGGTTCATCAAAGAAATGGGCAGCGATGCAGTACTTGCATTCTAAAATTAATTTTGAACACTCAATTAATAATTTTAAAATATTAATTTTTATTTGGAATATTTTTCGACTTCCTTTATTGTTCTCATTACCCATTTCTTTAATTACCTTATTTCCTCTTTACATCCAATAAAATATTCATCATCACAACAAAATGTTTGAACTTTTTTTCATTTTTTATCAACTTTTATTTTGCTTTCATAATATGGTTTGAAATATGTTTGTTCTTCTCTTTAATGTCGCAATTCAATTTTGTTTTTCAAATCCATGAAAGCATGCGGATTAGATTGAGTGAAGATCAAAAAACAAATTTAAAACAAATTTTATCCTTTGATTTCTTTCGTTTTTCATATGTTGTAGTGGTGCAATTTATTGTTCTTCCTCCACCTATGTTTTTAATTCCTTTTGTTCCAAAAGATGGAACGTGTTACATGATGTTTTCCTAGCAATTCTATTAACAAAAAAACTGAAAAAAAAAGGTTTAGTCCATAAGTATAGATAGCGTTTTCACGTGAACTTTTTATTCATTTCTTCATTGTTTATCTAGTTTATTGTAGATAAAATAAGATGTTGGATGAAAATTTATTGAACTATATTTTATTGAATTGTCCTTAATAGTAAATTACATTAAGGTTAATTTAGTGATATAAAGAACTATTAAAAATGTGAGTGTCTGTTGTTGAGTGTTAGAAAATGTATATTTATAAAGGAGAAAATTATCATTTTACATTTCAAATTTTACTAACAACCCTTACTTTTATGTATTTAAGCTTCTTGCAATTTAATTATGTGTGTTTGATTTTAATTAAGTATTTTATGTATTTTAGGGCCATCATGGTCATTTCACAATAAATGAGAGATCAGACGGCAAAACAAACATCACTTTTGAACTTAGGACGGTCGAAAACCTTAGGAGGAGTATAAATGGAAAAATGACACTATTCACATGTACGGAACTATTCACGTGTACGTGGATGGTGACGTGGCAGCATATTAGTGGACTAAAAATCTCGCGTACGGTACATGCATCACACATGATTATTTTCAACCAAACCGCATCACTGTTCACCCGGGTCAAACCGTGTTACTGTTCATCCACGTGGTCAAACCGCGTACTGTTGACTGATGACGTGGCGCAATCCTGAGCGTCCAAACTGTTTTTAATCCGATGGCCATGATTTACTCCATGTATCTATAAAAAGGGGGCCTGCCCCCCCAATTTGATATCTCTGAATCCATTTTTGGGATCCATTTTCTGTAATTCCTTCTCTATCTTGTATTTTCTACGTATTTTAATTAATTCTCATTTTGATCCTAGTTCAATTATGAGTAGCTAATTTCCTTTCAAGATTGGGTTGAATGTGAAGTCTCAACATGTGTCATGGGCTGTATTTGGTAAATTTATTTTCTCTTCCCCTCTAGTTTTTGTGGATGTTTTGACTTCTCATCGACAAATAATACTAATCTTATTTAGTACCGCCTGGTTTCACCGGCTCCCTAGTACAATGTTATTATTATTTGACACGATAAGCCCTTAGCACCATATTGATTAAAGCGTGGTTCATGAGGTGTGGATTCCCCCCTCATGGTTTAATTGGCATTAGTAAGGATTATTTAGCCCATGATGCATGTTGATACGGATCCAGATACCTAAGTACGTCATTTCAATAGATTTCTTTTCAATTTATTCTCGCCATCGCAATTCCAATTTTAGAATTTATTATCGCCATTTCAATTCCAATTTTAGGATAATTTAAATCACTTCCACCACAATTCCAACCACCCATTTACAAAATTAATTCTACATATAATTAAAATCCATCTCCTCGTGGGATCGACACTCGTCACCATTAATCTATTCTACAATAGATTCGTGCGCTTGCGAGTACATTAAAATTTGCACAACAAGTTTTTGGCGCCGTTGCCGGGGAGGTAAGTAATTTTAATTTATAGAATTAATTTTTGTGAATAATTTCTTTTAATTATTTTCTTGTAATTTTTTTAAAAAAAGAAAAAAAAGAGTGAATTTTACATTTTGAGCTAAGAATTTTATTCATTTATTTCTCTCTTCTTTAAATTCTGTAATTTAATTTTCAATTTATTTTTCTTTGTAATTTTTTTATCTTATTAATTTACTTGTAGTTAATTTATTTCACGTATTTATTTTAGTGTGTTTTTATAGAAAGGTTGTAACAGCGCAATAAGGTTAGTATTGTAATTTCTCCTTTTTCTTTATTTTTATTCGTTTTGTTCCTATTTATTTTTGTGTTCCTTGCATGCATGGTCGTAGGTCATTATTTCCTAATCTTGAACCTATAGACCTTGAATTAGAAAAAACACTTCGCACACAAAAGCACTTTAAAATTAAATTTGGAATGGATTTACAAGCACCACAGGAGAGGCCATTTAAGGACTATTTTAGTCCCTTAGCTAATTTGAGCACATTATGTATAAGGTACCCAAATGTAGCTGCTAGGAGTTTTGAATTAAAACCTAGTGTGCTAAATTGTCTCCTCACATTTTATGGCCTAGAAAATGAGGACCCATATAATCATCT
>VKKW01000515.1:0-61628 GCA_018350135.1 Citrus trifoliata | reverse complement strand
GCGGACTTGGATCACGATCAATACATGCATTGCCAGTTTGAAGACTCCGACTTCTGCTTCTGCTCCTACTCCGGCTCCTACTACGCTTCCTACCTGAACTGGCTTCTTTATAATGTCTCCTTCCATCATGTCTGTTCTCATATTCCCTACGACTTTCTCTCTCCAAGTACCTAGATCTCCTGTCGTAATCACGCCGCTGCTCCCTTTCTCTCTCCCATTCCTTGTCCCTGTCTCGGTCCCTCTCCCTGCCACGATCATGACCTCGATCCCGGTCCTGGTCCCAGTCTCTTTCCAACTCCCTATATCTGTCACGCTCTCTACCTCTGTCCCGGATCCGGTCTTGATCCCTCTCCCTATCAAAGTATTCCCTATCAGAATATTCATGACTACTGCTGCGACGGTTTCTAGGAGATCTTCGTAAATCTTCACTGCTTGCTCTATCATACATGGGCGGTGGTGGTAGGGTGCGACGTACAGGGGATGAGTCCCTCGTTGATGCACGATGAGGAGCACGTTGGCCAAAAGAGACTGAAAGTGCAGCTTTTACAGATGGAGGTCGTCGTGCAGTATCGTCAGATCCATAGCGGTTAGTATCCCCAGTTACACCTGAGTGTTTTGAGGGGAGCTTCATCTTCTCAAGATTAGTTACAATCTCCCGCATAACAGGAACGGGGATGCGAGGGAAGAGGGTATCAAAGTAGTACTGCATTAGGATAAGACAACATAGTAATTAATGTCTTTTACTTAATGATAGCTAGGGGTGGTCAACAAAATGAAGCTGCAGAATGCAACATATTAAGCTCATATATTTGGCCATACAGAACAGAACTATTAAGAAAGAAAAAAGTAATCAAATAATTACAAATAAACAGGGAGACACACAGGATCAGGACAATTATTGGTCAACAGCAGTTCACACAGAAACCAGGCACAGAGAAAGCATAACCCTGGCTTTGAACTCAACAAAGAAAGGAGAATTGGCACTTTTCATAATAAAGCCACAATATAAACCACAGCAGTTCTCCAGTCAACATCTGCTCTGTGCTTGAAGACTTTCAGAATATGTTTTTCTTGCATGCCTTTCCTGAATGATTACTAGTAACCAGACCAATATGTTCTGAATGAAAGTAAGAGGGAAAAAAATGAAGTACTCAACTGTTTTCCTACTTGAAATAATCAATTTGATCAAGCACTTGCCATCTGTTTTTATTATTTGATTCTTTGCCAACATTATAAATGTTACTTGACAGCATGATAACACTATCTTCCATCTATCCAAGAGATGTTATAGACAAAGAACATCGTTGTGTTGTCAAGTCAAGAAAATAGGGACTCATCATCAAAGGCTAACTCAGATTCAGATTTAGGATGGATTAAGCACAGATGCACAATAGATACCTTTCACAACAAGAAGAAAGAAGTTAAAAATTTTTTAAAACATGAAAAACCTAGTATTTTATCTATCAAGAAAAAAGTCAGTCAAGAAGTTGGGGCCTCATCATCATGGCCAACTGAGTATAAGAAATATATGATGCAATATCACAGGTGGCCAACTGAATGTGTATCGGCCAACTAAGCTTGTTCACATACTCAAGAGTAGGGTAAATATGTGCAGTATCAATCTAAAAGTTCAATACAACAAACCTGTCCAAGAAGCAAATCACGCACATATACACCCATTGTGGTCACTCTTCCGTTCGATCCGGGAGAGAATTCCTGAGATAAAATAATAGGATTTTGGTGTGTTACTATGTATGTAATAAATAGGAAAGTGAAGTATTGGAATAACAAATTGTCAGGACTTGTAGAGTTGTTCATTATTCTATGCAATGAACTTGGTGAATTCGACAAATAAATATTTAGCAAGACAAAAACTAAACAGGTAGCAGCTACATCAATCCAGAAAGGAGATATAACAGGATTATTGAGGATAGAAATGAGTTCCAGAAATGCCTAGGTGACATCACCAATCCAGAAAACAATATAATTGAAAGCCAAATAAATACTTGAATACTAATTTATTTATTAGGATAAAAAACTGGGAATAGAAATTCCTCAAACTGAAGATGTACTGCTTTCCCGTCTCCAATATTTGAAGTGCCTAAGCACTACATCACCCACACCACTTCAAAATTCAGGGTCATTGAAAGAATTTCCAACAACAGCATAATGAGTTTGATTGTGTTGACACTCTACAACTTATGTGAAAAGATACCACATTCAAAATATAGGAACTTTGGAAGTTTAAGATGATCTCAAATCTGATATTCTAAAGCCAAGTTTTATTTCCTTCCCAAAACATAGAAACACTTAATGCTGCAACAGCTGGAAAGAAATTTAATAGCAAGGAACATTTTCCACGTTACCAAACTCCTAAAATCTTGCAAGGATAAAAGGAAAAGACATTATGATGCCTAATTACCTTCCAATCTATCAAAATGATAGTTATACAAATATCGAAAATTCAAAATGCTAGTTTTAGTCCCAGCCGTTAGCTTGAGTGTTAAATGTAAACAGAGTAAGGGTGAAAGGGCCAATATAAATGACAGCCAACTAAATCAAGATAATAATTTTATGAGCGACAATGTTGAAAAAAGGGTAATAGAAAAACAATGCAAATCCATCAATATTCCCATCATCTCTCTCATTTCTCTCATTGCTAACTTAAATCTTCAAACTCTATTAGGATCGCTGAAATCCTAATCAATTGAAGTTAAAGAATCAACATATGTATTCTGTTGAGCCTCCTATTTCGTCTCAGTGACTAAACCTCTATTTTTCACATTATCAAACTTTTTTCTTCATCAGACTATAATGGATGAGGGTTTATTTTATGTTTTTTCTTTCGTTTTAGCTTTCTGAGAAAGTATTTAAAGATACAGAAAACTGTAAGTGTGGACAGAGGATGATAGAAACCAAACTGAGCAGCCAGTTATTTTGTTCAAATCCACAATTCAACACTACCTTCAGATTTTGTGAGGAATAATCTAGCAATGCAAATTATTTTTTTGATAACAGATCTAAGCAATTAAGAATTAAATCAATCAATATGTGATGCAATTTTCTTCTGCAATTGGAGTTGAAGGCGAAAAACAGCATGAGAAATGGACCAACTACCAAGTGTTTAACATTTTACACAATAAAGCATCAAGGGGAAGTAGTTTGGAGTTGTCAGCAGCGTGGGCTTTGGAAACTTTCAATCATATGTCTGCACATTTGATAAAACTTAAGTGCACCAAGAACATATTATTTATCAGTAAATCAAAGTGTCCAAAAACAAAGTAATAAAATAAAATGAAAAAATAAAAAATGAAGAGTGATGAACTATGTCTTCTTATCTTAAAGAGTCTTTTATAGGGTAATACTATCTTTTTAAGTATTTGGGACACCATTGTCTTTCTAAAGGCCAAAAGCAGTCACGGACCTATAACAATCAGTAATAGTTGAAAGTAGGAACCAACATTAGAATTTCCAAATCTGTAAGGATTTAACTGTCACTTTCACAAACTGCTGGGACGTTGGCTGTCATTTTCCCCATCTCATAAAGTGATTCACACTAGTTCCTTGCAAGTGATAAAATGCTTTTCAGGCTTAACAAATTGCTAAATATGAGATGCTAACGACCATAACCAGCTAAAATTCATTGTATTACCTCTTCATCTTTAAGATATTGTTCAAACCAATTCCACAATGTCTTTGGATCTCCAGCATATCTCAAGTAGAGGAAACCGATCTGCAAAATAGTTATAATAAATAAATAAACAAATAAATAGGCATCAATCTAAAAAATTACACCATAAGAATCATGGAGTGAGAGGTAATATGCATGTAATACATTCAAAAGGGAAAATGTAAGAATAGAGATAATGGACATCAAGTTCTAAAAATCTGAAACTGCAATGCCTGTTCTAGAGCCATAAGTAGTTATAACACTGTAGCAACAGCAGGTAAAGCACCGATAAGAATCAGAAAGCAAATTTCGATCCAATAATAAACTTTAATAAAAAGAAAGCAACAGAAGAAAGAAATCCTAGGACACAGAATGTCTCAGTAACTAAGGGAAAGGACACCTCAAACCTTGTTTTCTGTAGATATCTGCTAAGCAAAGCAAGTGCATTATTAGATGGAAACAAGAAAGTCTCTGCAACTCAAAGAAACAACGACACTTCAACCTTGATTGTAGAAATCTGCTTTGCAAAACAAGGGGATCATCATGTAATATATTTGCATGTATTCACACACCTATATCATGGTGAAAGTGCAACAACTAGAACGAACCAGATCACATCTGTTTGGTCTATTAAGTCAATGAAATAAAACTTAACTCTCAAAATTTTTTGGTAGACAAATTTTACCAGAAAAGGATTACATGTAAAAAGAAACACCAAAAAAGAAATGCATAGATGATAAGATTACCATCTTTTTCTCTTGGTATTCTAAAGAATTCCATTTTATACAGTTCCTTGTTAAGAATAATATTAATTGATTAGAGTAACATTTTGAATTCTATTTAACTTACATGATTTAATAAGCAACTTTGCAGATTGAATAGAAAATGGGATTCTGTCACCAATTCACCATACTTGGAAACAAATGACAACAAAACAAATGCATAATGGGAATCCTATGTTGGGATCTATCATCTTTAATACAATTTTCATTTTCTTATCAAAAAAGGAAAAGAGATATTCTATCACTATACTTGTTAACTAAAATTTTGAAGAGGAAACATTGGTGTTGAACTAACATACCCATACACTTCAATCTCTTTTGATTCAAGCATCTTGATTGTCAACAAAGCAGAAACAACAATACTGGGTTTACTTTTATCTTCAGACTTTGCAATGTAACAAGTTTCATTAGTTTTCACTAGCTTGGGTGGTGATTTCCCATTATATCCTATCAATTTAGATATTTTTGGCATTGGTTGCTTTCAATAACTGCATCATTAATTTTTCTTATCCACTGGCTAAAAGAACTACCAAATGTTTAGAGTCTTGAAAAGAATTGGTCCTTCATCAAAGTGAATCTGAGAGGAAGATTTTTTTTTTTTCATCTTTTGATTGATCTCTCTCCTTGGTACTATGTAAGGCTGAATTAGTTCTAAATAGTTTTTCCCATCCAAATTTTTGTCTAAAGTAAAAACAATTCTAGACTCTTTGTCCTTGACACCATAGCACCATGAACACACGGCTCCTCTTACTTTCTATAAAAAAAATGTGAAATTCGAATGTCAGGCAGCCAAAACATCAGTAGAAATTGTTCAACCAAATTTTAATGAAAACCACCAATTTTAAGGATAGCATATGTTACATGAATGCTCTGTCCAAAATTTTCTATGGTGACTCCATGTTACTACTCTCATAGCACCTTGTAATTTGGAACAGAATGGACCTAGAGTAAAAAAAGTGGGAAAAAAAGAGAGAACTGTTAAAGAAAGAATGAAAAAATATGCATGAAGAAAATTATGGAATCTCACTGATGCCTCTTAGAGCTCTTATCAAGAAGAAATTTTGATGGAACCTAATGGTAGAACAAGCAAGAAAGATTATTTTCCAAGTCTGATTATCCATCAAAAGGTTTGCACAAGATAACAATGTAATAATAAAAACAAACATAATCAACTGGAACGAAAAAGAGAGAGAGATTGTGCAATCCAAACTCAATGTCAACTACATCACTTAACTCTCCCCACTAGCTAAATCCAAATAAAGACTAAATACTAATAACCTAAATGTCAGTAGAGTCAAAAAATCACTATTTCACCTCAATTTGAAAGAAAAAAGTGCCCCGATGATTGCAACAGAGCTACTTTACTTTCGAACAGCCATCTGCATTGATATCCTAATACGAAGCAGTTCAAATCCTATTTAAGACTAAAAAGAGATTTTACTAATAACTAAAATGGCACAACTACTGAATGTTGCAATGTGCTAACTAGAAGGGAGAAGATCGACCAAGGTAGCAGTATACTAAGCTTTTAATTATGGAAAGGAAGGTAAGAGGATGTGAATTAAAAAGAAAACACCATAAAAGAAAAAACAACTGAAGTGGATGCCCATTGGTGTACATTTGCCTCCTGCAGCATTTAGATTAGTGAATGCACTTAGGAGTCGAGAGAACAGAAAAGAGGAGAACAGTGATGATTAAATTGATAGAAGCACAATCACTGTTAAGTACAGCTCCAATTCATTGAAACATAAGTACTGTGAATGAATGCTTGTCAGCATATAAATCTATAATGCTAGAAAATTTTGAAATTAGATAACAGAATAAGATAATTATGCCCACATAAATACAACATTAATGCCAATACCTTCCAATTCGCAATCCACATTGAACAACCAAAGACCACACACTTCCATTATAAAATTGCTAACAAATAACTGAAAAAACTCCCTTTCTTCTAAGAACTACAACTGTTATTTAACTTCCAAATTGTCTACACATTTACACAAGCACAAATAGACAAATAAATACAAATCCTCTATAATAAACCTGTAAGAAAATCATTCTTGCATTTGTAATATGCTTAAATTAGATGTATCCTATCAAAATCAATAACATAAACTAAAGTAAATTATTCATAAGACCATGAGTCAATTCCCAGTCAATACTAATGCTCAACTAAAGTAAGGCAGAGTCTCTACTTACTGCTCTGATGTAAGGAGAATCCGGGTGCTTCAGTAAGCCATGCATTTGTTTGACAGTAAGTTTCATAGTGAAAAACTTGTAAAGAAGACAGAATGCAGTTGATGGACCACGACAATTTCCAGTCATCCAAGGTTCCACATGATCCACCTGATTGTAAATTTCATCTATCACCTCATGGTAGGTCTTTAAGCGGTAAAGTTCTTTGAAGTAATCAGACGATAGTATGTTCATACAAAGGACCTTCTCCAACAAAGAATCAATTGGTTTACCGCAAGTCTGAATTTCCGTCATGGGTCACCAAATTAAGTATATAATGTATTTAGTATCAACGCAATCTTATTCCTATAAGCAATATGAAACTTGTGAGTTATACAATTTAAGAAACAGAGAGAACAGTAGCAAAGCCACTACCTAATTATTTCTCAATACAGGAATACCAAAATCAAAGAAAATAGCAAATAAGAAATTCAAATTAGGTCAAGAAAATAATAATAATAATAATAATAATAATAATAATAATAATAATAATTTATAGCTTTTTTTTCAACCAAACAGAAGCAGCTAAGGAAGTAAACTTTGAATAAATATTAGGATACAAAGAGAAAATTAAAGCTTAACGAAGGAATATTGAAAGGGAAACACTAAAAAGCATAAATTTCCAGAGACTCAAAATTTCAAAATGAATCAAATCCCTGCCAGGCAGCCACTTAAAATTCCAAAATCAAATACCAGCCCGGCTCAATGACGCAATAATGATATCAAATGACAAACATATATAATACATTAATAACCCATCACCATCAATACTCAAGACAACAAAAATTACAATGTTAAGAAACCGAATCAGCAACAATTACAAACGGCCATTATACAAAAGAAGATTGAACAGTATCTGTGCCTGTGACGCTCTTACCCATGCCCAAAAGAAGATTGAATTACAAAGAACCATTCATGAACCATTTGGAATCGCATGTATAACCTTACCCTGTGCGGGCTGACGACAACAAACGAAGCCGGAGGTAGCGACAGCTGCTGGAACAATGAAGAAAATCGAGAACGGCCAGAAGCCGCCACGTCGACACACTTGAACCTAAGTGACAGCGGCGGCGGCGTGGGCGTTTGTTAGCGGCGGCAGTGGCTGCAGCGTGGGCGTGTGTGAGTGAACGTGTCGTTCTTTCTCTTTCACGATAGAGAAGAAGTCAACAAAGAGAGAAGGGGAATTAGGGATTGCTTTCTGATTTTTTGCTATGTGTATATATATATTGCGTTGGGGGTGGGGGGGGGGGGGGGGGGGTGGACTGTGGAGGCTAACCGGATTGGTTTTTCAGCATCTGAACCGAAATATAAGTCAATCAGTTTTAAAAATTAAATCCGATTGAGTTGTTATGGTTAAACCGAACCTGAAATGCCCACCCCTACGTAGTAAGAATGCCTTAACGAATTTTGGAAAGCCTTAAATTATGTTATCTAGGCGCGAGCGAACCATGACGTGAAAATGACCAGGCCGACCGAACCGCTTAATTTAAAGAGAAAATAAAAATAATAATATGTAAATTCAAAAACCATAAATATGACCAATTTCTTAACATTAATTTTTTATTATTTAATTTTTTCACATTAGACTATCCAATTAAATAGTATATTAAAAGTTTTGGTAACATTATTTGTCCTTTTATGTGTGAGCCAATAAATTTAATGGAAAAATTTTGCAACGGCTAGAGATTTGTTCAATTGATTGTTAACATTCCAATCTCTATTGTTTATTGTAAAACCATAAATGCCAAAAATTTTAAACTATTTATACTTGTAAGTCATATTGCTTTAAATTTTGAAGATTTGATTTATTGACTTACTTTGACTATAAAAATGAATGATAGTGAAAGAGCAACAATGTAATCTCGTATAACAATTTTTTTGTTATGTAACATACATTTAATCTAGAATAAATGAACTGAATATGTATTAAAAGTATCATTTATTAAAGAAATTTTTGAAACAAAAGTGTAGAAATAAAAACCATATGAGGTTATAGCACTTTATTATTTTACTTATCACATTTCCCCTTTCAATATTAGTTAACATGTTAGTTTATCCATACACAATTTTTTTTTTTTATAAGAAAAAGGATCATTCATTCAAATGATTGAATAAGTACATAATTTCCGAAGGGTATAAGCCTTCCCAAACAACAGTTTCACACTTATCTAAAACTAGTTTAGCTAAAGAATGAGTAATGGCATTACAAGATCTAAGAGTATGCTGGACTTTAATAGCATTAAAATCCCTCATTTTGTTATGAACTTATGATATTATCCAATAAATCTCTGTTCTACTGCTCTTCCTGTTGTTGACAAAATCAATAACATCTTGCGAATTTGATTCAACAATGATGGCTGACAATCCTGATTGATTGGTTATATCTAGACCCTAGTTCACAGCTTCCACTACTGCTTCTACAAAGGTTACATCACCTTAGAGTTTTGTAACCTTAATTGCAGCTGCTACATGCTTCTTGTTGGCATTCTTTATTACAACCCCCAGCCCTACACAATGCTCCTTGAAATTAATAGCAGCATCCACATTAATCTTGCACTAATTTGTTAGAGGAGGGCTCCAACATCTTTGGACCTTTTCTTTCGGTTCAAGTCTAAGGTTTGGGGTTGGTGCACTGATCCTTTTGAAAGATTCCACAGCTACTTTTGCTTTTGCAACTGAAACACAAGGATTTGTTCTCCTCCCTTTAAACAACATTTGATTTCGTGCACTTCAAACTACTCAAAACAAAGCCACCACCAGCTCAGCTTTAGCCCTACCAATTCTTCTTACCAGATCCTGAATTGCATTGAGAATGTCTTAGTCTACTATGCTTTTTATCGCTGCTGCAACTTGGTAGATTTTCCAGATCTTCCGAGTTGACTTACAACCTACCAATGCATGAAAAGTATTCTCCAAAGAATTCCCACAAATTTGACAAAGGGGATGTGTTAAAATCTCCCTTTTCCAAAGGTTCTCAGCTGTCAGGAGAAGGTTTTTCGCTGCTCGCCAGATGAATATTTTGATTTTCTCTGGCAATAGCATAGTCCAAATAGTAGACCATTGATTTGTTTGCTGATCTGAGCAGCTTGGGGAATCCTCGACCTTTATCTTAAAAGCCACTTGGTATCCGCTCTTGACAGTATAGTTCCCTTTTCTTCATCATACTGCCGCAACACTTAATTTGTCATCGGTTTGCTCAGGAGAGGGATTCTAGTGATCATATCTGCATCTTCCACTACAAGAAAAATGATATTTTATTACAAAAAAATCTAGTCACTAAATATAGCAAATTTTCTATGACAAAAAATATATCATCACACATTGGTCGTGGAAAGACCGTCTTAAAAAGTTCTAACGGCCAAAATTATTTTTGTCATGTTAAAAATAAGTTTTTGTGACAAAAATCATTGTCTTACAATTAAGTTAAAATTGTTACTAATGGTATTCAAAATGATCAAATTAGAGATTCAAAAATGCAATTAATGACACTTTATATTTGTCACAATTAAGTGATTTTCAATGACTATAAAATTTGTCTCAAGAGTATGTAAATATAGTCTCAATAATTACTAAAAATCATCATTTTAGTGGTTCTAATATACAATTAATAACACTATTTTTCTGTTGCTAAGGTTTATATATTGCAACATCACATAATCATCTCAAGTAGTTGTCATTTCTGACAATTTTTCAAATACAATTGGTAATTAATCTAGTCTCACATAAATTTTAATAGGTATTCATAGAATTCAAAATTTAATGACAATAAAGTTAAAGTGAAAAATATTATTAACATGAATATAATTCATCACAAAGAAATCTAAAATCTAAAAAGTTAAAAAAATCAATAGTCTAAAAATAAAATTACATTGTAAAAGAAAAATAAACGTAATATCTCACAAAAAGAAAACTAAGTAAACCACAGTTGTTTCATGAATGCTTCAACTTCCTTAGATTTGTTATTTTTTTCCTTAATTTTAATTTTTTATCCTTATTTCGCTGAGTCGATGTTATAGCAGATGATGACTTCAAAGGCACCTCTCATTTTCAATCTTTACAAAATTAAAGATTTTTTCCAAAACTATTTCACAAATTTGATAATCTATTATTGGTACATCATTTTCCTCCATCTATCATTCCTCCATGTATCATTTGGCCCTGTATGACTGAAAAAATAATATTAGTGATTAAAAAAAACTCGAGAAAACACATAATTGCTGTAGAATATTATATTATTAAAAAAAAAGTCCCATTGCCAATGCATAAAAGAATAGCAAATAATAAGGCAAATAACTATAACTAAATATATTTAGGTAAGAAAGCAATGTTAATTAAATTTTTCAATCAAAAATATCGGCAACCAATTCTTTCATCCAATAAAAAAATGTAAAAGTGAAAAAAAAATTAAATGAAAGGTCAGGAGATTACAAGCAGATACATGTTTTCATTATTACTTCATAATAACAATATAATCAAAAGATTACAAGCACATAATCAATCTCAATTCACTCGAACAAATTTTGCATCCAAAACTATTTAAGTTAATCTATTAACTAGTTGGTGTCAAACTTGAACTAAATTAAATTATTAAGCAATCACTGAATCAACATTCGCAATAAATATAAAGTTGAAAAAATTAAGAAATTAATTTAAAAAAATAAGATAGCTTACACATTTAGATTTGTTGTGGAGAATACTTGAATCTTTTTTGCTCACTCCAATGTATCTTTTGAAACAAAGTAATCCATGAGACTCTCCATGCTTTTTTGTTATTTTAGTGCAAAAGAAGATAAATACATTAATTTTGATTAAACATACAACAACCATATTAGATAGAAAAAATAAAATAAACAAGGCTTGTTGACCTTTATTTAGTCACTTTATATACTTCCTGACAAATCCAACAACATTTTGAGCAAACTGTAGCAACCCAAGCTTCAACACCATCCTTGGAACCAACAAATCAAAGCTACTATTTATTATGTAGTTAAAATTTTGTAACTTAAATATTCTACAACTCTAACTTATAACTATATTGGTTGGACTTGAATAAACTTATTAACTCATTTTATTATATTAATACTACCTAAAATTTTCATTAAAAAAATAAAGAAAGATGATTAATTATATACCAAGTTGAAGTGAACAATAATAGAAAGATCCCAATTTTCTAATGTTCTTATGAAGGAATATTAGAAAAAAAAAATCTAATGTCAACACACCTAATCCCTAAACCTACTGCTCAAATTGAAAAGCAAATTTATCTTAATATCCTAATTTTGCAAAAGTTTCTCAAAACCCAGTAAATTTTGCTTTCAATTTCCTTCGTTTATTTGTATATATTTTTATGTTTTTCTTTTACTAGATTTTCTTAGGAATGTTATCAAAAATTTGATAAGCATAAAAATATTCAAATAATATATCCAAGAATTTCAATCCCTAATTGTGTCAAAATATTGAGACCCAAACCCAATACGGAAAATAAATAGGTTACCCAATAACCTGTTTAATATCTATAAATTTAACAAATATTGTACACACACAGCCACATATACACCCCCCAAAATATTACACATTTGCACTATTAAAGTTTTTAATTATATATATGTAAATAATGCTATATATCAATATTATAAAATATACATGTGTACCAATATTTTACACACTTACACTATTAAAGTTCTAAATCTATATAAAGTTTCATAAATAAAACACTATGTATATATCTACCCTTCCAAAAAAAAAAAAGAGAGAATTATGTTCAATATTTAAGTTTTTATGACAAGAACCTAGAAATAAATTTTAAAAAAAATATAATCATGTCATTATTCGAGTAAATGGGTAAAAAATTTTAACCCCCACTAGACACGGAAACAAAAATCGTGTCGACCTGAATCCAACCCATTTAATAATCGTGTCAAATTTGACGACCCTAACCCATTTATTTGTGCTGTGTTCATGTCGGGTGATCAGATTATGTCAAATTTTGTCAGCTCTATGCTCTACCAATAAGGATGATGACTTTGATGTGTTTAATATCTTTTGTAAAAAGGTTCAAAATGAAAATGGCTATATTATTTCTTGCATTAGACATTCACATTAACATATGTTTGTATAATATTAAGGCTATTGAACTACCTATTAGGTGATTTGATTATGTGAATGTGATTGATTTGGTTGATTTTAAGCTTCATATAATGACTTGTTGTTAAGTATTGGGGAATGCACATTTATAAAGCGTAAAATTGTCTATTGTGTTCCAAGTCTCATTAACATTTCTACTTTTATGTGTTTAATTGCGTGTGTTTTATTATAATTTAAGTATTTCATGTATTTTAAGGGTATTTTGACCATTTCACGATTAACGAGAAGTCAGACAGCAAAACAGATAGTATTTTTGAACTTGAAACGATTAAAAACCACCATAAGAGAAGCATAAAGGAGTATTTGATAATGTTCTCATAACGGTGCTATTCACATACACAACACTGTTCATATGTACATTGATCGATGACGTGGCAGCATCCTATTAGACCGATAATGTCACATTAACTGATTATGTAGGATTGACTGATGATGTGGCAATGACCGATGATATAGCTGAATTCTATTAGACCAAACTGATGATGTGGTGTTGACTAATGATATGACAGCATATGATTGGACTAAAATGCTAATGCGGCATTGTCTGATGATGTGTTCCAGTCAATCAACACTTTTTGCATTGCGTAATCCTAAGCATCCGAATTATTTTCATATGATGGTCATGATTTACTCATTATATCTATAAATAAGGGGCTCCCCCCTGATTTGACACCCTTAAATCTATTTTTGAGCTCCATATTCTGTAATTCTCTTTCCATCTTGTATTTTCTACATATTTTAATAAAATTACCATTTTATCCCTAGTTCAATTATGAGTGGCCAATTTTATTTCAAGCTTAGGTTGAAGGTGAAACCTCAACATGATCCATGGGCTTAATTTGGTAAGTTTATTTACTTTGTTTCTCTGATTAAAATGGTTGTTTTGACTTATCGTTGACAAATAGTATATTTTAGCTATATTTTGCATGGTATATCGGCTCCCTAGTGAAAAATCGTTACTGTTTGCCATGATAAACTCTTAGCACCATATTTATTAGAGAGAAAATTTCCCTCTACTATTTTGTAGGTTGTCTTGACTCGATGTCGACAGAGAGTGCATCTAAGCTATTTAGTGGATGGTTTTGCCGCATTGTCGGCAAAAGGATTATTATCATCTGGCACAACGTGTTCTTGACACCACCTTAGTGGAAGATCATTACCTTGTAGTACACTGAGCACTTGATACCATATTGATTAGAGTGAGGATTATGAGGAGTGGAAATACCCTCTTATAAATTAATTGGAACTAAAAAGAAATATTGAGCCCTTGGTGAAATGTTACTTGTAAATCTAGAGACTCAAGTGCTTTATTTGCATTATTTCATCTATAATTCATTCCCACTATTTTATTTTAAATCTTAAAAAGAAAATCACTTCCAACCAACTCACATACACACTTAGAAAATTAAGCCTATACATAATTAAATCTAGAAAATTAAGCCTATACACAATTAAATCTACCTCCTTGTGGGATCGACACTCATTATCATAAATCTATTCTACAATAAATTTGTGTGCTTACAAGTACAATAAAATTTGCACAACACATGTGCATTCATATTTCATGCTTTAAATGGCTTTTTGAAAAGTTTTGAATCACAAAATGATTTAAAATTAATCAACTTTAAGCCAAAAATAAATTGGTGTGTAAAATACAGAGCAATTGGATAACCGCTTAAGGTAACTGGTTTACCATTTAGATATGAAAAGACTACTGAGGAAAAACGATATGCTGCTTATTTATAACTGGCAAGTCGTTTCCTGTATTTCACTTTCTGGACCTAAACAATCAACCATTTATGACAAACGGTAAGAAGTTTTCATTATAATTACTCACTCGAGCTAAGCAGTAAGCCTCTTATAGAAACTAGGAAGCCGTTTAAGCAGCTTTGCTTTTTGAACATAATCGACATGCTGGTAATTGTTAAACGGTAAAAGTAGATTTTGCGTTTTAAGCCCTTCTTCTTCCTCATTCAATAAGCCATTTTCTCTCTAGAAACGACCACTCTCTCTCATTCAAATATCTCATTTTATTCAAATCTGACAACAAATCAAGCAAGCAAATCATTATTTTTCGCTCCTAGATATCTAAATCATCATTCAAACACATTTTCCTCATCAAAATTCGAAAATATCAAATCTAAATCTAGGTTTTCTCTTAAATCTTCTCACTTCAATTTGATCCATTTTCAATGATTCTTTGATTAAATTGAGCCTATACATTACTTCCAAATATCATTCTCTTCAATTTAATCAGTTTATTTTCTCTCAAATCCTCCTTCTTTCATAAACACCATCTTTGAGCATTCATGTCAAGTTTAAGGACAAGAACTGAAAAAAGAAAGGAGAATGAACTTATTGATGAGATTAATTATAAAACTATCATAAGCACATGAGATGAGGTAAATTTAGATCCTATTCAAGTTCCAATTGGACCCGTTACAAGAGCTCGAGCAAAGAAATTCAAATAAGCGCTTAATGGATTGATTCAAGCAACTTGGACTCAATTAAATTCGTGGCCCGTTGAAGAAATCGCACATGATAAATGCATGATTTAGGCTCTTCAAGTTTCCAAATAGTCACTTCCATGAAATAGGGAGTTGGCTTGCACATTATGACGGGAAAATATATTATTTTCCTTTTTCAGATACTTTCTTGTTCTTGAGGAGGCTATTAGGGGAATAAATAAGTAATTTTTATTTTAATCTCCCAGTTTCCATTTAATTGATGTAAGACATTTAAGCCAATTAGGATCCTGATTTGATTTAGATTCTTTCCTATTTACTTAGATTAGGATTTTGATTTGGTTTAGATTCTTTCCTATTTACTTAGATTAAGATTTTGATTTGATTTAGATTCTTTCCTATTAGGGAAGATTTAGATTCAAATTTGATTTTTGGGTTAGGATTTATTTCCAAAAATTCTTGTAACCAACCTTATATAAAGTACTTGCTTTCAATAAACATGGGAGAAGTTTTTTTGATGCAATTGGTAAGAGAGTTAATTCTCTTTAATTCTTTACGAACTCTTGAACTTATTAGATTTTCGTGACGTTCAAACTCTTGTCTTCACATACCAAGGTTCAGTGTTTTTAATAAACATTGGGTTGAGGTTCCATTACATTCCTGGTTTAAATTCGATCTTGGGAACTAAATTGATTAAGGTTGCGTCAGTTCTTGACGCGGTTTGTATTGGTACTCCTCCAATAAATCCACATTTAGTATTAGAGAATTATGTAAAGGATTGTGTAATAAAAAACAATAATCTAAAGTCAATACAAGGAACATAGAATAATAAAAGATAATGTAACACAAAACTATTATAAGACATACAAACAATAAATGCCATCAGCTTTTTCAAGCATCAATCCAAATGTCATGCTTGCCATCTCTTGCATATTTTTCCTCATCGTTTAAATTTTTAATATTTGGTAACCCATTGGTGAAAGGATTGTTTTCCACAATGATATCTATATCCTCAGCACTCGTCTTTTTTGGAACACCTCTACGATGCACATGACTTACAACTAACCATCTTTTATCAAGTTGATCAGTGACATAAACGACACATGTTGCTTGTGAAGCCAATATAAATGGGTTTGATTTATGATCCAAGCGATTTAAGTCCACTAAAGTGATGCCAAATCCATCGATTTTAAAACCTCTATTATTTTGAACTCAACCACACTTGAACAAAGGGATTCTAAACGTATGGTAGTCAAGGTTCCATATTTCGTTAATAACTCCATAGTAAGATATGTCACCAAGGATATGATTTTTGTCCTTAGCACTTGCTACTTGTAAAGTTGCTGCAATAAGACTATCTCCATTATTTTAATAAACTCGTTGTTCATCTCGTTCCCGAGTATGAAAATGATATCCATTGATGTCATATCATGGGTGCTTAACTACAAAAGGACAGGGTCCTTGAGATAACCACCTCAAGGTGTCTGAGACATGTTCATCATCATCTATCATCCCATATAACTACATAATAATAACCGTAATTAATGAATAATTGTATAAACATGACAATAGATTTACCAAAAACAATATATAATGGAACATATATTATTAACCTTCTTATTAAGCCAAAGTTGAAAAGGTGTGGTTGTGCTCATTGCTCAACCATCTCTCATTCTTAGTATTTTTTAAATGATGACCCTTTAGCCATTCAATATGCTCACTACATATTTGACATATACATATTAAGTTATTGTTCAAATTCTTTAAAAATAATTCAGTAAAAGAACAAATTATAGGT
The DNA here is from genome assembly GCA_018350135.1 of Citrus trifoliata. Taxonomy (NCBI): domain Eukaryota; kingdom Viridiplantae; phylum Streptophyta; class Magnoliopsida; order Sapindales; family Rutaceae; genus Citrus; species Citrus trifoliata. Next base: position 44,531 of record VKKW01000515.1, on the reverse strand, counting down.
AAAACATTAACAAACGTAATAAATGGTTGAACTTCTTATGTGTTTTGCAACACATACAGATGTGCTTGATGAATTAAGGAATGATAAACACTTTCAAATTTTCCACCAAGCAAAGACTTATCAATTGAAGAGGTTTCAACATGTCCAGAAGGAAACCCAATTATACGCATGTTTGAAACATATTCTGCACAAAATTCCAGAGCCTTTTTGGCAATGTAACTCTCAGCTATGCATCCCTTAGGGTTATTACGGTGCCTTTAGGCCTTTCATGTTTCTCTCAAATGGGTACATCCATCTTAAGCATACCGGCCCACATAGTCTAACTTCATTAACTAAATGGATGGTTAAATGGATCTTTATGTCAAAAAAAAGATGGTGGAAAGCATTTTTCAAGCAAGCATAAGGTCAATACAATGTCTTCTTCCATTTGGTCAAGTTTGGTCACATCAACAACCGTTGTGCATAAGGAATTAAAGAAGAAGCACAATCTAATAATGGCATATTTAACCTGATCTGGTAAGATAGACCTTAAAGCAATAGGTAAAAGTTGTTGCATGAGAACATGACAATCATGAGATTTTAAATCTTGAAGTTTTAAGTCTTTCATTGACACTAGGTTCTTAATGTTTGAAGAATAACCTACAGGAACCTAAATTTTAATTCTTCATAAAACCTTTTCTTTTCTTCTTTGGTCAAGGTGTAACAAGCTGGAGGTAAAAAAGTACGATTATTTTCTCTAACATCATGTGCCAATTTCTTCCTAATCTTTAAAACTTTTAGATCCCACCTCGACTTAACACCATCTTTGGTCTTTCCCGGTATATTCAGTAATATTCCATAGATGCTTTCACAAAAAAATTTTCAATGTGCATAACATCTAATTAGTGATGAATAAGCAAGCACTTCCAATACTCTAACTTAAAGAATATTGTTTTTTTCTTCCATCAATCACAATCATTATCATCATCCTTTTTCTAGCCTTTTTTTTTACCCTTTTTATCTTTCACTTTACACCATTTGTTTTCAATACTCTCTACCTTTCGAAAAATGGCCTCGCCGTTCAATGGTTTCGGAGGAGGTGCTCTTTCATGTTTATTATTTAAAGGTTGCTTTTGAGTTCGAAAGGGATGATCATGAGGAAGCCAATGATGATGGCCAATATAAGCATTTTTGTTATTGTGTTTAAGTCTACATTTTGGTATATCTTTACCGCAATAAGGACAAGCATAATAACCCTTCACCGTACAACCCGCCAAATTCACATAAGCGGGAAAGTCATTTATAGTCTACAATAGCACAGCCTGTAAATTGAAGAACTCTTTTTTGTATGCATCATAAGCTTCCACACAAACATCCCATAGAGTTTGCAAGTCCTTTATTAGTGATGCCAAGTACACATCAATATCATGACCGGGTTGTTGTGGACTAGAAATTAATAAGGATTACATCATAAATTTTCGTTTCATACACAACCTAGGTGGAAGATTGTATGTTACAAGAAGAATCGGCCAGCAACTACATATACTACTAAGAGAACTATGAGGATTAACTCCATCAGCTGATAGGGCAAAACACAGATTTTTAGGCTTTAATGCAAAGGTAGGCTATTTTTTATCAATTAACTTCCATGCCGGTAAGTCAGCTGGATGTTGAAGCTTACCATCTAATTCCCTCACATTTACATTCCAAGTCAAGTCTTTAGCAGTTTGTGAGGATTGAAACATACGCTTAAATCTAGGTATAGGAAAAAAATACGATAACACTTTTGCAAGAACCCCCTTCTTATAAGCAGTAACACTGCCATCTTTTTCTTCCACTTAGATTCACCTCATGTAGGACAATTAGAAAGACTTTCATACTACTTTTTATAAAGTATACATCATATGGACAAGCATGAATTTTGATATACTCTAAGACTAAAGCACTCATTGTCTTTTTGGCCTCATACATTAATACATACATTTTATTTCCTTCTGATAACATGTCAGAAAGAGCACTCAACAAATCTGAAAAGCTACTATCAGACCACTCATATCTGCCCTTTATATTGTACAAGAAACGCTTAGTCATTGACTACCAGCCCTTAAACATATTTTTGCAAGATGACAAATTTCCCTTACCTCGCCGACAAAGCATGTTTACTTTTTTCAAAAATGCCCAGATCTTTTCAAAATTTGATTTAAAATCAGGTTTTTGGCAATTAGGCATTGAACCCTCTGAGCATTATAAGACTGCCTTTTGCATTCCTAATGCCCATTTCCAATGGACGGTCCTACCCTTTGGTCTCAAAACTGCCCCATCCATTTTTTAAAAATTCATGATCAAAATCTTTCAGCCTCTCCTGTCTAATGCACTGATTTACATTGATGATATTTTACTTTTTTCAGGATCACATGATGACCATCACCACCTGCTCAACCAGTTCTATGATATTGTCCAAAGTCATGGAATCATGCTATCTGCCAAGAAAAGCACCATTGCCACAAATATCATCGAATTTCTTGGTATGATCATAAAAGATGGCCATTACCAGCCAGGAAAGCACATTGCCCAAGAATTGCTTCACTTTCCCAATCAGCAACTTTCCAAAAAGCAAGTCCAGCAATTTCTTGGAATTATCAATTACATCAGAGACTTTATCCCACATGTGGACCACTACACTCGTCACCTCTCGGCTTTATTGAAGAAAAAGCCTCCTGAGTGGAATGATAACCACACAAATGCTGTCACTACTCTCAAGAAGATTGCGCAAAATCCGCCTCCTTTAAAGTTGATTGCAGATGGAAAGCGTATACTATAGACAGACGCAAGTGATGAATCATGGGGTGCCATTCTCCTTGAAGAACTCAATGGAAAAGAACACTTTATCGCCTACGCTAGTGGAGATTTTTCTGACACACAGCAGCACTACCATAGCGTGTTCAAAGAAATCTTAGCGGTAAAGCATGGCATCAAAAAATTCGAGTACCATCTCATTGGCCACCACTTCCTCATCCGAATGGACAGCTCAGCCTTCCCCAATATTCTCAATTTCAAAGGCAAAATTGTTCCAGAAAAGATGTTACTCTGATTAAAAGATTGGTTTTCCAAATATGATTTCTTAGTAAAGCATATAAAGGGATCCCAGAACCTTATCCCTGATATGCGATCTAGACTCTCAAAACCAGAGACACCTCCCACTCTGTTTTCCACCACATACCATTTTCCAATTATTGCCATGGCTACATCCTTACCTCCCGAAGCTCTTACCAAAAAACCCTTTCCCTTGAATAAAACATTCTCCTCTGTTTTTGCCATCCAAGAGTTTGCAAGAAAAGCTGTTTTCCGCTTTTTCATGAAAGCTTACCTTATGGCCGACTCATTTCCATTTTCTACTTTCCATCCTGAAAATCTGTTTCTTACAGGTTTAACCCTTGACCCATCCAAAGAAATCACTGAAGACGAGTTATGGTACCTCTGGTGCCTAACTACTTTCTATGCAACCAAGCTCATCCTACCCATCGCCCCCACTTTGTCTCATCTTCTTAATCCAGACAAAGCTACCTCTCTCATCTGGACATTACTTGAGTGGTTTTCACCAATTCCATGGTGGAGACAAAAGCTCCAACACTTGTCAGAAATCTACAACCTTGATCGTATGCCATTCTCTGAAGCTCAAATGTGGACATCCGTGTTCATAATTCACAGGCCTTATTTCCAACACCCAGATACACAGTTCTTTTGGACACAGGATCAGGTATACGAATGGTTCACTGCACCACATCCCGCCATCATTGAAAATGAGATCCAGCCTACCTTACATAACTACCTCCACCAGTTAAACCACCAAACTCTGCCACATAAGGATATCGTTCACACCTCCTTAGGCCCACAACATGACCTCATCATGATCCCTACTCCATCAACCAGATCCAAGCCACCATCCACAGGAATCCTTATCAAAGAAGAAATGCCAGACTACACTGACTTTCTTTTCCAAGATTCTCAAGACCCTTGGGAAGAATTTCTTCCTCTCAGCCAACACCTTTATCAGTTCTCCCAACCAACAATGGATGAACCTGGACTCTCCGAACCAGGACCATCAACCCGACCTTCCAAAAAATCACCTCGGCCTTCTAAAGTTGACAAAGCCACCTAGACTTCCCCTAAGTATACTTCACAGTGTACTCCACGAGCCTATCATTACCCTAATCCACCATGCCGTGGTCCCTCCTGCCAACATCCTAAACGTCCAAAGCTTCTAAGCAACTTTTTTCGCAAACCGCACCACTCCGGTGATACAGATCCTGATGAAACGAAAAGCTCCTCCGAAGATGACTACATGAACCTCCACTCTCCCTAAAAGTTATTTGTCTTTTTGTGATTTGTCTTGTTGTCATCATTTTGTCTCGTTTTGTCTTGTTGTAATTATGGTTACTTTTGCTTTTACTTTTGCTTTTGCTTTAAGCTTTTGTCAAAGTCATGCTTTATTAAAGCATCTTTGTCCCTTTGTAATAATTAAAGGTGTGTAATCATGTCCTATCTTCCTGAGATTCCTCCTCTATATAAGGAGCTCTCACCTCCTTTGTAAAATATAGAAGTTTGCCAGAAATAAACTCGTGTGTTTTCTCTCACCATGAACTTCTAAACTTCTCTCTCTCTCTGCAAATGAAGTCCTAAAGAAAAGAAAAGAAATAAGGATTTTAAATTTGTTCATTTTGAAACTTAAGCAATTATGCTCTGCACCTGCCTTTAAGCAAGGATCCTGTGCATCAGAAAGCTTTCGCAGATTTCTTATCTAGTTTGGTATCCTATTTTGACCAATGAAAGTCTGTTTTGGGTTGTATAACCTGACAAGAGATCCCAACCATTATTCAAATACCAAGGTAAATCCCTCAACAAGAATTAATCAAACTTATGCCTTTAGAATGGTTGTCTAATTATGAACAATTTCATCAAAATTCTGAACCCATACAAACTTCTGAAAGTCATTTTCAGAAAAATTCAGATGGAATTGTTTGTCTTACCTTTAAACCACCACCCAGTTCGTCTTTAGAACCACCTAAATTATCTTTTACCTACTCTTCAATGATCACTTCTGTCCTTACAGAACAACAAAACTTGCCCATTCAAGCCTTTAATGATCAAGGTTTTCCCATATACCCAGCAAAGCTCATGGACCTTTCTTGTGGGATGTCCCAGCCTCAGGCAACTGTGATGTCCTTGTTGGGAAAATATTGAAGAAGATGATGACGAACCCAGAAGACGCAAGCGCAAGTCTAAAAAGATTATTTTTCCAGCTTGCAGATACCATGCTGCTTATCCTGAAGATCCTCCTAAGCTGATTCTCAAGCACCTTTACCCATCTACAACAAGGTCTTGGTTGGATCCAAAAACATGAACCCGCTTTGCTCAATTGCATAACACAATCAACCCATGAAACCACCCCTGTTAATCCCGTTCCTAAAATCCAGTCATGTATGATGTTTTCTCCATCAACTTCTACAAAATACCAAGCCCAATTTCTACCTTTGGAAAAACAAATTAACCAACAAAAAAGTTGCGTCTCCAAACCATTTATCCCATCAGCAGTAACTCCTACTGGCCATTTAGAAGAACCTCATTCTTTTGAGGCAGTCTTAAACTGGCAAACTCAAAATGCTGTTGCACATAACCAAGCACTCACTACGTTGCATTATAAGGTAGACAACATTACTCACAAAACTAACCAGATTGAGAAAAAGGTTGATACTATCTCAGATAAGTTAAATCATATTTATCAAAATCTTTATAATAGAGTTACTCAACTTGACTCTGAACTTCGAGCTATGATTGCTCAATGAGTCTATAGTCCTGATTTTGATAAAAAAAATAAGCTAAGATAAGAGTTTTGAAAGTTGAAATTGCTAGGATTAATTTAGAAAAGGTCCAGCCTACCTTTTTTACGAGTTCTGCTCCATTACCCATATTTAATCCTACCTATCATCCTTTCTTACCATCAACTTCTTCTTGAACATATGAACCTTCGAAACTTTTTGGCATGACGCATACCATTTTTCCTCCTAATCCCCGACCTCAATCAAAACCAAAGAAAACACCAAAATCAATCCAGGTTCCAAAACCTACTCCCCAGCAAAATCCTTAGACATCCATATTTGAACCATCACTCCTCTCCATCACTAACTTCTTTACCTGAATCTACTCAACCACCACCAATCCAAATTTCTATTTCCCTAGAAAAACAACCCATGTACTAATATTCTGCTCATCAAATTTCCCATTCTCCTGTCTCTAGATTCTTCTACTGAAAATTCCCCTTCACAATCAGAATCATCATCCATTGAGTCGTCTGATTTGTCTGATTTAGACACTTTTGATTCAAATTTAGCTGATATTTCCAAACTCCTAATGGCAGAACCTACTGAACAGTCTGGTGCCACTGACCCTGGCCCAAGAATTGAATCGTTGACACTGATGAAGAAAATCAAGAAACTGGTGAATCTTCTCAGTCAATTCCACCTCAGCCAAAAGTCTCCAAACCCTCAAATGGACCATGGTTTACTTTTGATAATATTCCTACCACAAAGTGGAGAGAAAGACTACAAGAGTTGTCTGCTTGGATTGATCTCTAGATGCTAGCTCCAGATGCAACAACCTAATTTGTTCTATGAGAATTCAGTACGCGGTTTACAGGTTCTCTTCGAGATTGGTTTGACAGTCTTGGACAATATAGACAACTTCAGTTCATCTAGATTTCTGATGTCTCACAAGCTTTAGCCATTCTCCATGATCAATTTATTGGAGAACCAAGTGCTATTTCTGAAGCTGTAAGGCGTGATTATCTCAACATGAAATTGTTCCCTCAGCACAAAAGATCTTCATTATCACTACAAGCGGATGTCTTTGCTTTATTCTAAGCTAAATGGATTCAATGATGCTACCCTCAAACATGTATTTTTGGCCTCTCTTCTGATGAGAACCGTCAAGGGAATACCATTAAAACTTTAAGTGATCCTTTGCACATTCATGGAGGCCCAATTACAAGAGCAAGAGCAAAAAAGATGCAAGCTGCTTTAAATGGATTAATTGAGAAAATATGGATTGAAAATGCAATTCATGATGCAAGACATCATAAATTGGGCTTGAAGAGAAGACAAGGCATTGTGGGCATTATTCAAGTTATTGGGCAGCCAAATACACAATTTGTATCAAATGCAGAAATGTCAAATTCGGAATAAAAACTATATTGATTGAGCTAGAATTAATGTGCAAGCTATATACCATTGGAAAGATAATTAAGTTAGCTTTCCAATAAATTTTACAGAGCTGGATTTAGAGTTCTCTAGAAGGAGTTATGACCAATTCATTACAACTTGTTCAGACTTGGGATTTTCAACGACTCCTTTATTTTTCAACTTCATTTGTTTGTTTTGTTTCAAGTTTGTCAATGTGTAAGGTAACTTTACCATCAATGATGGTGGGCTAACATTAAAATTTTCAATGATAGCATTAATTATAGTAGGCTAGCATTAAGTTTGTCAAAGATAGCATTAATTATGGTGGGTTGGTGAAGACTTTTGAAACATCCTTTGACAAACCTACTTGGAGGGTTGTTCCAATGTTTCCATTTGTATTTTTAGGATCTTGGGTTTCTTTTAGCCTATTTAAATTCAGCAACCTTGCTATGTAATGATATTAGAGATTAATGTTATTTGAATTTGAAAGATTATCCTTTCTTTGGTTCTTTTGAGAACTAGTGAACTTATCAAGAATTTGCATTCTTGTGGCGTTCCAAATTTAGACTTATCACTCACCTTCTCATATATTTCTTGAGTGTGGCGTCAATACCATTCTCTATACCTTTGGTTCATGTTTTCTTAAGCATTGGGTCTAGGTTTTGTTTGTCTTAAATCTGTTTAGAACTTTCTTGGGAAGTTGAAACTACAAATTAAGTGTGGGATTGAAAGTTTCATTGTGGGATTTGCATCATCTTCTAGAAGAATTACAACCAGAGATCCAGCGTCAGTTAGCTACTCACAAGCTCAACATTGACACACTATCATTGGGGAAATTATTTCATATTGCTCTAAGATGTCTTGATAAATTGTGTGAACAAAAGAAATTCTTCTAGGAACTCATCAAAGACAAAGAACCTTTCAGATTTGCTTGCAAAAAGCCTTACTTGGCTATCAAATGCAAAGATCCAAAGAAGTGTGACTGTTCATCAAAGAAAAAGTCTCATTTCAAGAAATCCATATTCCCATTTCCACCTAAGAAGCGGCGTAATAAACAATTTCGCTTTTTCAGAAAAAGGCAATCCCGTTCCAAAGATTTTCCTAACATGAAGAAAAGCATATGCTTCATTTGTAAAAAGAAAGGTAATTTTGCCAAAGATTGCCTTGTTAAACATCAAAAAGCAATCAAGCTTATCCAACACCTGGAATCCACTACAGATTTTTCCCCATCCACAGACCAAATAGAACACTTGTTTTCTTAAAAAAAAAAGAGCCAACTGATGATACAGTCTTTGCCCTACCAGCAAAATCCAGTGATTCAGATAGTTCTAATTTTGACACCATCTACAGAGTCCAACCTTCCTCTATTCTCATTCATGATCGTACCATACAACCTTATGTCAAAATCCAAATTATCCCTTCCAAATATCATTCTCGACACTGGTGCTCAACGAAGCATGTTTGATCCTGCTATTCTTTCTACTGAGTATTGGAAAACTCAAGAGGAACACTTCAAAGCAGCAGACAGAAAGATCTTTACAACTAAATTAGTTACTAAACATCCAATAGGAATCCAGTTATTTCCTAATTAGGTTCATCTTTGCCAAACAAAGATCCTCTTGTAGGTTTTGACATCCTACACCAAGCAAAAAATATCCAGATTACTTCCTCTAGTCTTTGTTACAAATCCATGATTAAACCCTTCACCAACACTCTAAAGATTTATTCTTTAGCCAATTCACCACTCTCATACCAGGCCATTACAGATCAAATCCTTAAATTTTGCCTTGAAAACCAAAGCCTTTTTAACCATCCAAACCCATTGTGGAAAAACCCAAAGTTCTTTATATCGTTACCTTTCAAACTAAATGAAGACAACAACCCAACCAAAGCTACCATACAGGAATGACCCTATAAGACCTTATTTTGGCCCAACAAGAATGTGCCCAATTGCTAAAACAAGGCATCATTGAACCCACAAATTCTCAATGGGCTCATCAAGCTTTCTATGTTGAAAAAATGTCTGAAATTCTTCGTGGCAAAAAATGATTAGTCATTGACTATCAGCCACTCAACAATTTCCTCCAAGATCAGAAATTCCCATTACCCAACAGACACACCCTTTTTGTCCACCTAAAAAATGCTCGAATCTTTTCAAAATTCGACTTAAAGTCCGATTTTTGGCAACTTGGCATTCAACCCTCCGAACGATACAAAACTGTCTTTTGTATTCCAAATGCCCATTACCAATGGACAATCCTTCCTTTTGGCCTCAAACCAATCCCTTCTATTTTTCAAAAGGCCATGACCACCATCTTTCAACCAATCCTGCACCATACCCTTGTTTACCTTGATGATTTGCTACTTTTTTCAGGTACTCATGATGAACATCACAAGTTACTCCAACAGTTTTTCCAAATCATTCAACAACATGGAATCATGATCTTTGAAAAGAAAGCACGATTGTGACAACCTCTATTGACTTTCTTGGTATGAAAATCCAAGATGGCCATTATCAGCTGGACCCCACATTGCACAAGAGTTACTCCACTTTCCTGAAAGTAACTTTACAAAAAAGCAAGTCCAGTAATTTCTTGGAATTATCAATTACACTCGTGATTTCCTGCCACATGTCAATACCCACACAAGCAAGTTGTCTGCACTTCTAAAAAAGAATCTACCATCCTGGTCAAAATCCCACACAGATGCTGTAAAGCAATTAAAGCAGATTGCCGAGAATCCGCCACCTCTAAAACTTATCACATATGGCAAGAGAATCCTGCAAACAGACACAAGTGATGAATCATGGGGGGCCATTCTCCTTGAAGAATGAAATGGAAGTGGACAATTTCCTGATGCACAAAAGCATTATCATACAATCTACAAAGAGATCTTAGCCGTGAAAAATAGTATCAAGAAATTTGAATTCCATTTGATTGGTCATAGATTCTTGATCAGACTAGATAATTTAGCTTTTCCCAATATCTTGAACTTTAAACAGAAGGTTGTTCAAGAAAAAAACCTTACTTAGGCTTAAAGAATGGTTTTCAATATATGACTACCATGTGTAGCATATAAAAGGAGATCATAACCTCATCCCAGACTTACTGTCCAGACCTCTAAAACCAAAATCTCTCCAGTTCTTTTGTCTAACTTTTCAGATTTCCTTCCCAATCATTGGCATGGCTAGTTCACTCCCTAAAACAGCTCTCACCCATAAGTCTTTCCCACTCAATATGACTTTTCAATCACCCCACCAGATCCAAGACTTTGCTAGAAAATTCCTCTTTAGGTTTTTTATGTTTTTCCCCAGCTTTCACCCTGATCATTTTTTCCTTACAGGATTAGTAATTACACCTCACAGAGATATTACCAAAGATGAACTTTAGTATACATGGTGTCTTATTGTTCTCTATGCCACAAAAATGGTTTTCTCAGTCTTACCCCTTTTCTCTAAGCTCAATGATCCAGAATTTTCTACCTCTCTCACCTGGACTCTTTTTTAACGGTTTTCACCATTACCATGGTGGCACAGAAAGCTACAACATATTGCTGACACGCACCATCTTTTAGAACTCCCAGACCAAGAAGGAAAACAATTCACTTCTATTTTTAAGGAATACTCTACAAGATTTTCAATCTTGTTGGTGGTATGAGAAGTGCAGGATCTAGGCAAAGAAAGTGTAGAAGAAAGAGTAATAGGATTAGAGGGAGTTGAAGATGAAGTGGAAGCTATGAAAGAGAAATTCTTCCATCTGGTCGTCTGAATTGGAGCTGTATTGTTATGGACTGCTCATAATTGGTGATCCATTCAAGAGGCATAAGCTTGATGAGCTCATGATGAGGAAGTTGTCGTGGGATCTGGATGATTGTGGGAATTTGGTCCGATTCTGCTAACACCATGAGGGTGTCAGAGTGGTGTTCTGGAGTGGGAAGATCTAAGGCATGATTTTGAAGCCTATAGACCAGTTGATGGTGTAAAGTGGCTATCTTGGCGGAAGAAATTTGTTCTGCACCTTGAATTTGAACTTGGACTTTCAAGGTTGGAGGCAAATTGGAGTCTTGGAGAGAAAGGTTGAAGTTTGGATAAAATGTAAGTAAAACACTTCCTGCATGAAGAGTTGTAAGGACAGTGCCTATAACAGCATCTTCATATCATGTAAACTGGGTATCAAGCATAGCAATTCAAGCTGTTACCAGTAACCCTTTTCTCCCATGAAGGGTAAGGATTAATTTGATGCCCCCAAGATGGAGATGAGTGTAACCTTCCCTTTTCCAATTGGAAATGAGCTCTGAAGGGATTTCATAGTGACATATTGCTCAGCAGAGGTTGCTTGAAGAGCACATTGGTCCAGGCGAGAGGACTGGATATATTCTTTAGGGTGAGGCCGTCTAGTAGAGATGAGCGTGCGGATACTACGGGTAAAGGAACTAGGGTGTTTGCACAGTTGATAAGGGCTGATAAGAGGATAGGAGGATTCACTTATTTGAGCTGATTCAGGGATGTAGGAATACTCTACAAGATTTTCAATCTTGTTGGTGGTATGAGAAGTGCAGGATCTGGGCAAAGAAAGTGTAGAAGAAAGAGTAACAGGATTAGAGGGAGTTGAAGATGAAATGGAAGCCATGAAAGAGAAATTCTCTCTGCGCCTGAAGTTCTAGAGATCAAAAGAGAAAAAGACATAAATCATACTATTTTGGTTATGAAAAACGGAAGTTTAGAAAATACTAAAGTTTCAAGGCCGGGTATGACTCTGATACCATAAAAGTACGTGGCGTTGTTCTACCAGAGTGATGAGATCCTTGGCAAGCCAAGATATTTAAATCTCCTTTGGACTAGTAGCCCACACACCTTGGTTTCCAGCCGATATACTCAAATGGGGGATTAGAAAACTTTTAAAACATTTCTTTTAAGGTTATATAACCCAAAACAGACTTTTCTTAGTCTTTGAAATATGGTACCAAACCGTTTAAGAAATCATCATAAGTTTTCTGATGCACAGGATCCTTACTGGAAGGCAAGTGCAGAGCATACTTCCTTTTCTATCTCTAGAGATCTTCATTTACAGAGAGAAAAGAGTGTTTAGAAATTCATAGTTTGCTAAAACACACAAGAGTTTATTTCTTCAAAAAACTTCTCTATCTTACAAACGGAGGGAGAATTCTTTATATAGGAGAATTCTTGGAGAAGATAGGACAGGACCCCTATCTTTTATAAAAGCAAAAGTAAAAAGTAAAAGACACATCATGACATCTTTCATGATTACAAAGGACAAAGTGTGCTTTAATAATTAAAGCATGACTTTGAAAAAAGCAAAAGCTTAAAGTAAAAGCAAGCCTTGATAATTATACTAGACAAAATCATAAACTACTTTATGGAGAGCGGAGATTCATGTAGTCATCTTCAGATGAGCTTTCTGTTTCATCTACGTCAGTGTCACGATTGGATTTTTGGAAAAAGGTTTTGGAGAGCTTTGGATGCTTACAGTGGGGACCACGGCAAGGTGGATAAGGGCAATCTCTTCGGTATCCTGGCCTGGGTGATGTTTGAGTGGCTTTGTCAACTTTGGAGGGTTGGGATGAGGATCCTGGTTCATACGTGGTTGGTTGTGGAAACTGTTGGAGATGTTGGCTTAGAGTGAGGAATTCTTCCCATGGGTCTTGGGAGTCTTGGAAAAGGAAATCAGTGTAGTCTGGCTTTTCTTCTTTGATGATGATTTCGGTGGACTTTGGTTTGGATATGGCGGATGGAGTGGGGATCATGATGAGGTCATGTTGTGGTCCTAAGGAGGTGTGAAAGATATCTCAGTGTAGTGGAGTTTGGTGGTTCAATTGACAAAGATAGTTGTGCATGTTGGATTAGAGTTCATTGTCAATGACCGCGGGATGAGGTGCAGTAAACCATTCATATACCTGGTCTTGAGTCCAAAAGAGATTTGTGTTTGGATGTTGGAAGTATGGCCTGTGAATAATGAACACAGACGTCCACATTTTTGCTTCGGAGGATGGCATACGTTCCAAATTATGGACTTGAGACAATTGTTGGAGTTTCTGTCTCCACCATGGAATTGAAGAAAACCATTCAAAGAGTGTCCAAATGAGAGAGGTTGCTTTGTCTAGATTGAGTAGATGTTCTAGGGTGGTTGTAACTGGAACAATCAGTTTGGTAGCATAGAGGACGGTTAGGCACCAAATGTATCATAATTCGTCTTCAGAAATTTCTCTGGAAGGATCTGTTAGCCTATATGGCTATAAATATTGATTTTGATGATAACAAACCACATGCATTTATTAAGCAAAGATTTATAAATTATGCTTTTATGATGTTATGAAATTTAAGGATCTTTGATTAAAATAAAAGCCTTATTAAAATATTTGATTGTGTTTTTAATTTCGGAATTGGACCTATTTGAAATTATTTAAACGTTTTTGGGTCATTCTACAATTTCACAAAGTTTGGGCGAAATCATAATTTCAGAAAGTTTTGGGCTTGACAATGCATTATTTAAAATTCTGAAATTAAGACCTATGTGCAAATGTTTACAAACATTCTGGGCCTTACTACAGTTTTATAAAGTTTTGGGGTCAAAACTGAAAATTCGTAAAAATGTCACTGTAGCGAACTGTAGCACTGTAGCAGGTACTGTATCAGTACTGTAGCTATCCGGCTTACCGGATACAAAATCCGGAAATCCGGTTACGGGCAGAGAGTTTTCATTTCGAATCCGGCTTACCGGATTTCAAATCCGGCAGACCGGATAGGCAAAATTCAAAATTTTGCCTTAACGGTCAGAAAAATCCGGCTTACCGGATTCCAAAAACGGCTGACCGGATTCCCCAGAAATGTGAGTAACGGCTAGTTTTCGAGCTCAAACTATAAAAACTCTAATCCAACTCATTTTGAAGCTCTCCAACAAGCAAGAACAAAAAGCATACGTGATATCTTGGGTCTTCAACTTGTAAACACACAAATCATTGAATCATTTTTTGTTCTTCATCTTTGATTGTCAACTCATTGAGTGAGTTTTATTGTATTCTTCATTTCTTCACTTCATTTGTAAGAACTTGAGTGTGAGAGACACTTGGGTGAAGAGATTGGGAGATAATCTCTTCGTTGTAAAGGTTTATTGACACCTCAAAGTCAATTGTATTTGTTGAAGCCTTGGAAAGACTTGGATAGTGAAATCCTCGAGCTTGGATCGCTTGGAGGCGTGGACGTAGGCGGGGATTGCCGAACCACGTAAAAATTCATGTGTTTGTTTTTCTTCTCTCTTACTCTTTAATTTTTGTGCTTATATTGAACTTATTGCTTTCATTTTTATTAAGACCTAGATTGCTTGTTGTGTGGATTTGTTCGATTAATTTTTAAAATTCCAATTCACCCCCCTCTTGGGTTGCACATTCATATTTCATTTGGTATCAGAGCAAGGTGCTCTTATTTAGATTTAACCATCTAGAGCTAAAGATCAATGGCAACTCAAAATGATTCCACATTTAGGGAAAGATAGTCCACCACTAGACCCCCTTATTTTGATGGTAATGATTACCCATATTGGAAAACTAGGATGAGAATTTACTTGCAAGCCTTAGATTATGAGATTTGGGAAATTGTTAATGATGGCCCTTTCATGCCTTTGACTAAAAATGAAATAGGAGAAGATATTCCAAAACCTTCACGGGATTGGAATGAATTCGATAAGAGAAAAGCTTCTCTAAATTCCAAGGCCATGAATGCCCTGTTTTGTGCACTAGATAAGAAAGAGTTTCATAGAGTGTCTAGTTGCAAAAGTGCTAATGAGATTTGGCACAAACTTGAGGTTGTCTATGAAGGCACGAACCAAGTGAAAGAATCTAAAATAAGTAGGTACACTCGACAATAATAGCGAAAAAGTCAAGAAAATCATTAGGTCTCTACCTAAGGAATGGAGACCAAAAAGGACTGCCATTGAGAAAGCCAAGGATTTAAATGTATTACCTATTGATGATTTAATTGGCTCTCTTATTTCATATGAAGAAGATTTGGCAGCAGAAAAAGGGCATGAGGAAAAGAAGAAGAACATTGCTCTCAAAGCTTCAAAACGTGAGAGTGATGAGGAAAGCGAAATGGATGATGAGGAGCTGGCTATGTTGGCTAGAAGATTCAGAAAATTTTACAAAAAGAACAATGAGCAGAGAAAATTCAGAGGCTACAAGAATAAGAAGGAGAAGAAGGAGCCCATCACTTGTTATGAATGCAAAAAGCCCGGACACATACGACCGGAGTGTTCTCTTCTCAACAAACTCAAGAAGAAGGCTATGGTGGCCACATGGGATGACAGTGAAGAGGAAACAAGTGATGATGATGAGCAACAGGAAATGACAAATTTGGCTCTCATGGCCGTTGGGGAAGAATCATGTGATGAACTTGATGAGGTAAGTGTTCTTCCTACATATGATGAATTGCATGATGCCTTTAATGATTTGCATGATGAGCTAATGAAGATTGGTAAAAAGAATATAAGTCTTAAAAAGAAGATTACATGCTTAGAATTAGAAAATAAGACATTGCATGATAGTATTGCATTACTCAAGAATTCTAGCACTTCACATGAGAATTTAGAGTCACACATGAATGACTTGAAAAATGAGAATGAAATGCTTAGAAAGAAGAGTAATGAGCTAAATGAAATTGTGTTAAGATTTACAAATGGGCAAAAGATGTTGGACAATTTGCTAAACTCACAAAAATGTGTATTTGACAAAAGTGGCCTAGGTTATAAACCGAATTTGAAACAAAAATTTTACAAGAGTTACTTTGTGAAGAATACATCTATTAACAATAAAATTGTATGTCATTATTGCAATCAAGATGGCCATATGAAAAAAAGATGTGCTGTAAAGAAAAATGCTTATTATGGTATGAAATGTATTTGGGTTCCGAAAGAAACCATTGCTAACTCTCAAGGACCCAAAAAGGTTTGGGTACCTAAAACTTGAGATTTCTCTTTCAGGGATCAAAGAAGAAGAAGAATAAGTGGTACTTGGATAGCGGCTGTTCAAGACACATGACAGGGAATTACTCTTGGTTTTCAAGCTTTACCAAGATCGAAAATGGTGGAGATGTTTCGTTTGGGGATAATTCAAAAGGAAAAATCATTGGAATTGGAAATGTCGGTAATGTATCCTCTACCCTCATTGAGAATGTGTGTTTGGTTGAGAACTTGAAACACAATTTGCTTAGCATTAGTCAATTATGTGATAAAGGATATAGAGTTATCTTTGATGAATCAAAATGTGTCATTGAGAATGCATGTGATGGGAAAGTCTTGTTTGTAGGAAATAGATGTGTTAATGTCTATACCATTAATATAGATTATGCACCAATACATGGTAAATGTCTCTCCGCAATGCATGATGATGGCTGGTTGTGGCATAGAAGATTAGGTCATGCAAGCATGGATTTGATTTCAAAAATCGTGAAAAATGATTTGGTAAAAGGTCTTCCAAAAATCAATTTTCAAAAAGATAAAACTTGTGAAGCATGTCAATTTGGAAAACAAATCAAAACTTCCTTCAAAAGCAAGAATCATGTGTCCACTTCAAAACCACTTCAATTGCTTCATATAGATTTATTTGGACCTTCTAGATATGCTAGTTTAAGTGGCAAATATTATGCATTTGTAATTGTGGATGATTATTCGAGATATACATGGGTATTGTTCTTAGCTAATAAGGATGATTCTATTGATGCATTTCGAATTTTCTATAAAAAGATTCAAAATGAAAAAGGTTACTCTATCACTTGTATTAGAAGTGATCATGGTGGACAATTTGAAAATCATGTATTTGAAAATTTTTGTAATGACTTTGGCATTGAACATCAATTTTCATCACCTAGGACTCCACAACAGAATGGAGTAGTAGAGAGAAAGAATAGGTCTATTCAAGAAATGGCTAGGACTATGTTGAATGAAAATTCTTTGCCTAAGTATTTTTGGGCCGAAGCTGTCAACACCGCTTGTTATGTTTTAAACCGGGTGTTGATTAGACCTAATCTCAATAAAACTCCATATGAGCTTTGGAAAGATAGAAAACCCAACATTGGATATTTTAAAGTATTTGGATGCAAATGTTTTGTTTTGAATACAAAAGATAATCTTGGTAAATTTGATCCAAAATCTGATGTTGGTATTTTTCTTGGTTATTCAAATTCAAGCAAAGCTTATAGAATTTATAATAAAAGAACTTTAGTTGTGGAGGAATCTATGCATGTTACATTTGATGAGTCTAACCCCTCCTCTACGGAGAAAGTTGTTGTTGATGATAATGCAGAAGAAGAACAACAAAAAGGAACATCAAATGACAACCAAGAAGACGCGTCACATGGAATTCAAGAGGAACATCATGAAGAAACAAATGTGGAGCAAAATGAAGGTACTTCTCAAACACTCCCCAAGGAGTGGAGGTATGTATCCTCTCACCCTAAAGATGTAATTTTGGAGATCCCTCACGAGGCGTTACCACTAGATCATCTCTTAGGAACACATGTGAGCATGCTGCATTTATTTCTCAAATTGAACCAAAATCCTTTGCGGATGCGGAAAATGATGAATCTTGGATTATGGCAATGCAAGATGAGTTTAATCAATTTGAGAGAAATAATGTGTGGGAATTAGTTCCTAATCCGGAACATCAATCCATTATAGGTACTAAATGGGTATTTAGAAACAAAATGGATGAATCCGGTGTGGTTGTAAGAAATAAAGCTAGATTAGTGGCTCAAGGTTACAACCAAGAAGAAGGAATTGATTTTGATGAAACCTTTGCACCTGTAGCAAGATTGGAATCCATTAGGATGTTGTTAGCATATGCATGTCATAAGGATTTTATTTTGTATCAAATGGATGTCAAGAGTGCTTTCTTAAATGGATACATTATGGAGGAAGTTTATGTGAAACAACCTCCTGGTTTTGAAAATGAACAATTTCCAGATCATGTGTATAAGTTATCCAAGGCTTTGTATGGTTTAAAACAAGCACCTAGAGCTTGGTATGATAGGCTTAAAAAATTTTTGTTGGATAATGATTTTTCAATGGGAAAAGCAGATACAACTCTTTTTGTTAAGCATAAGAATCAAGACATACTTATTGTTCAAATATATGTTGATGATATTATTTTTGGTTCTACTAATGAGTTGTTGTGTAAAGATTTTTCATCATGTATGAGTCAAGAGTTTGAGATGAGTATGATGGGAGAGTTGAAGTACTTCCTTGGACTTCAAATTAAACAAAACGAGGAAGGAATTTTCATAAACCAAGCCAAGTACGTGAGAGATCTACTCAAAAGATTTGGCTATGATAATGGAACGGCAAAAAGCACTCCTATGAGCACCACCATTAAGCTGGACAAAGATGAGAAAGGTAAGGAAGTTGACATCAAGACATATCGAGGTATGATCGAATCCTTACTCTATTTGACTGCTAGTAGGCCTGATATTATGTTTAGTGTTTGCTTGTGTGCTAGATTTCAATCATGTCCTAAAGAGTCTCACATGCTTGCTGTCAAACGCATCTTTCGATATTTAATTGGCACTATTAATCTTGGCCTTTGGTATCCTAGAGGAACTCATATTGATTTAACTTGTTATTCGGATGCCGATTTTGCTGGGTATAAGGTGGATAGAAAAAGTACTAGTGGAACATGTCACTTCCTAGGTCATTCTCTTGTCTCTTGGTTTAGTAAGAAACAAAACTCGGTTGCGCTTTCAACCACCGAGGCAGAATATATTGCCACAGGTAGTTGTTGTGCGCAAATTTTATGGATGAAACAAACCCTTAGAGACTATGGCATTAAACTCGATCAAATTCCTATCTTATGTGACAATACTAGTGTTATAAATCTTTCCAAGAATCCCATTCAACATTCTAGGACTAAGCATATAGAAATTAGACATCATTTCCTTAGAGATCATGTTCAAAAAGGAGATGTTGTGATTAAATTTGTTTCCACTGAAAATCAACTTGCGGATATCTTTACAAAACCTCTTTGCGAAGAGCATTTTATAAAGATAAGACATGAGCTTGGAATGATGAATGTTGAATCGTAATTCATGTTTGTTGTATGGCTTGATATGTTTGTTATCATATGGTTTTATGCATCATAAATTAGATAGCTTGATTGGCTTGTAATTTTATGAGTTTGTTTTGCATGCATCAAATGGCTTATTGAAAAGTTTTAAATCTTAAAATGATTTAAAATTAATCAATTTTTAAAGCCTGAAATAAAATGGTGTGTCATACGAGTATAAAAGCTAGCAAAAATTCTCTTTTCTTTCTTTTGGATTCAATATTCTTTCCTATTGATCTTTCTCAGAACAAATTCCGGACAACCGGATTAGCTTTGGTTGGTCTCTGCCTCATTACCGGTCTACCGGTTCTTAAATCCGGAAAGCCGAATTTACTTTGAAATTCTGCTGGAACAAAACCGGATTTCCGGTTATAGATAATCCAGAAAACCAGATTTTTGAAAATCCCTCAAAACCAGCCTGCCGGATAAGGAAACCGGCAAGCCAAATTGCTTCTCTTCCTCTCGGCCTCGTTTCTGGTCTTCCGGATTCAATTTTCGGTAAGCCGGATTCGGCTTTGTTAGCTTCTGTCCCGTAACCGGCTTGCCGATTAGCAAATCCGGCAAGCCGGATTCGTGCACTTCAAAGATGTGCTCACGGGTTCTTCATTTTCGGCTAACCAAATTGTCCATCCGGCATGCCGTTTCTTGATCTTTGCATCTCTGTCCAATAACCGGCTTGCCGGTTAGCAAATCCGGCAAGCCGGATTCGTGCTCTCTTAGCACTATTCATCATCATCCTCTTTGTTTCGGTTTTCTTCTTCTTCTCTCTCTCTAAAAACCGTTTTCATCTTCTCTCTTTCTCACTCCAAATCCCTCCATTTGCTATCATTTTCACTTCAAATTGCATCAAGAAAACCATTCCCCATCTTCTTTACAACACAAAACCATTCTTAGAAATCATTTTCAACATCTAAATCCTTAGATCCCAATTTCAACCTAAGTTTTGGCCGAATTTTCTCTCTCTAGATCTCTCACTCTCAAGCCGTTTTTTATCAAATTTGTTTCACCAAATCACTTCCAATCTTCATCATCTTCATTCCATTTGGTGTTTTTATCTTCAAATCCATCAAAATCATCATGTCAAGTTCTAGGCCGGTTCGAAGAAAAGGCAAAGAACCGGTTCAACAAACCACACGGCCACGGGAAGCAAGGGTCATCTCAAATCAATCCACTTTTGAGTCCATTCACTTTCAGAACAAGCAACACTTGATCAATCGGTTTCAACAAAACTTTCGGACTCGTGAGGTACTCAACTCTTTCTTCGTTTTACCGGATGTTATGCATACTCTCAAGATTAGTTATAGAAACATATTTCAATTGTTGGGAGATGTTGGTTGGATTGATGCTTTGTTGATTGAGGAGAATATGTATCCCGACTTGGTGAAAGTATTTTACTCGAACATGGAAGTTTCCGAGAAGAATAAGACTCGAGTAATCACCACTGTCGGAGGAGTTAAGATTGATTTCGATGTTTCCTTGTTGAACTCTATCCTAGGTTCATCCGGTTTTGGTCTAGAAATCTTTGAGCTTAGGAAATCTCCTAAACTTACCGGTTTTACTCATGTTGATGCCGTTCGTAATATTTGTCGGCGTAATGATCTTTCGGTTGAAGACTGTACCATTCATTTTCGTACTCAGTGTCTTTGTCTTCAAACTCGCATTTTGCTTCGTATCATTCAGTGCATTGTACTTCCTAGATCCGGTCATCTAGATGAGGTTTCTCATATGGATGTTGCCATGATTGATTGTATTCTTAGATGTCGCCCGGTTAACTTGGGCTATACCATCGTCCGTACCATGTTGAGTATTCCTCCCTTGATTACCCGCTCTCTTCCTTATGGTCACTTCATTACCCGCATACTTAAATTCTTTGAAGTACCGATTCTAGAACCTTCGTGTAGGACGCCCAAGGGTATCGGAGATGAGGTTATTATTGGGTTAGGCTTTGAGTGGAAGGATGGTACTTGGGTCAAGTGCAGCGACAACAAGTTTACTTTTCTAGCCCCAAGTGATGATCGGCCACTTAATGCCGTGATACCTGCTGATCAGCTTCCAGTTTTCTCACTCTCATTTCGAGGACAGCGTAGACGCCGGGTTTCTTCCACGGATGCTTCAGCACCTAGTGCATCTGCCTCCGCTTCATCACCTCTGCATCCTCCTACCTCTGAAGAGGTCACTCTTCAGCAGCTGATGGATGAAGTGCGGACCCTCTCTGTGCGGCAGACTGAGTTTCAGCAGCAGCAGCAGCAGCTCATTCATGGTCAGCGACTTCTTTTTTAGCACTTCGGCATTCCATATCCGTTTCCGCCACCATCACCTCCATCCTCACCACCTGAGTAGTATCTTATGCTTGTACTTGGACACACCTACATTTCATTTGTTGCATTGTGTGTTCTCTTATTGGTTTTTATGTTTTTCGGTTTATGCATTTGTTTCTCGGATATTATGTTTTTGTTTTTCATTATGGATGATTTGTTGTGACTATTTATATTGGATGTTATGGATTTGATTGATCATTATGGATTATATGGACTCTCTTATGCTTATGGATTTTTTTTACTAATGAGCTTATGTTGCGATGTTTAATGATTGATAGGGGGAGCTTTTATTCTTTTTGATGATGAAGGGGGAGAAATAATGATTTAATGTTATGAAAACATGCATGTATCTAGGGGGAGTATGCATGTATGCAGGGGGAGTTTTATTAAATTATTTTCAAATCATTTTTCTTAACTTGCATTAATTGAGGGGGAGTTTTTTCATAACTATATTATTATTTTTTTAATGTGCTTTGTCATCATAAAAAAGGGGGAGATTGTTAGCCTATATGGCTATAAATATTGATTTTAATGATAACAAACCACATGCATTTATTAAGCAAACATTTATAAATTATGCTTTTATGATGTTATGAAATTTAAGGATCTTTGATTAAAATAAAAGCCTTATTAAAATATTTGATTGTGTTTTTAATTTCGGAATTGGACCTATTTGAAATTATTTAAACGTTTTTGGGTCATTCTACAATTTCACAAAGTCTGGGCGAAATCATAATTTTAAAAAGTTTTGGGCTTGACAATGCATTATTTAAAATTCTGAAATTAGGACCTATGTGCAAATGTTTACAAACATTCTGGGCCTTACTACAGTTTTATAAAGTTTTGGGGTCAAAACTGAAAATTCAGAAAAATGTCACTGTAGCGAACTGTAGCACTGTAGCAGGTACTGTATCAGTACTGTAGCTATCCGCCTTACCGGATACAAAATCTGAAAATCTGGTTACGGGGCAGAGAGTTTTCATTTCGAATCCGGCTTACCGGATTCCAAATCCGGCAGACCGGATAGGCAAAATTTGGAATTTTGCCTTAACGGTCAGAAAAATCCGACTTACCGGATTCCAAAAACGGCTGACCGGATTCCCCAGAAATGTGAGTAACGGCTAGTTTTCGAGCTCAAACTATAAAAACTCTAATCCAACTCATTTTCAAGCTCTCCAACAAGCAAGAACAAAAAGCATACGTGATATCTTGGGTCTTCAACTTGTAAACACACAAATCATTGAATCATTCTTTGTTCTTCATCTTTGATTATCAACTCATTGAGTGAGTTTTATTGTATTCTTCATTTCTTCACTTCATTTGTAAGAACTTGAGTGTGAGAGACACTTGGGTGAAGAGATTGGGAGATAATCTCTTCGTTGTAAAGGTTTATTGACACCTCGAAGTCAATTGTATTTGTTGAAGCCTTGGAAAGGCTTGGATAGTGAAATCCTCGAGCTTGGATCGCTTGGAGGCGTGGACGTAGGCGGGGATTGCCGAACCACGTAAAAATTCGTGTGTTTGTTTTTCTTCTCTCTTACTCTTTAATTTTTGTGCTTATATTGAACTTATTGCTTTCATTTTTATTAAGACCTAGATTGCTTGTTGTGTGGATTTGTTCGATTAATTTTTAAAATTCCAATTCACCCCCCCTCTTGGGTTGCACATTCATATTTCAGGATCCAGGGTCAAACCTGTAAGAAACAAGTTTTCAGGATGGAATGTTGAGAATGGAAAAGAGTCTGATAGGAGATAGGCTTTCATGAAAAACCTACAAACAACTTGTTTGGCGAACTCTTGGATGGCAAAGACTGTGGTGAAGGTCTTTCCAAGGGGAAAGGGTTTTTTGGTAAGAGCATGTGCGGGAAGTGAAGTGGCCGTGAAAATAACAGGAAAATGGTAATCGGAGGATATGAAAACAAGGATTTGCCTAGTTTAGCAAGTCTTGAAAGTATATCAGGAATAAGGTTGTGGTCTCCTTTTATATGCTTCACTGAGAAATCATATTTTGAAAACCAGTCTTTTAATCGGAGTAACATCTTTTCTGGAACATTTTTCCCTTTGAAATTCATGATGTTGGGAAAAGTTGAGTTGTCCATTCTGACAAGAAAGTGATAGCCGATAAGATGATACTCGAACTTTTGAATACCAGACTTGACAGCTAAGATTTCTTTGAACACACTGTAGTAGTGGAGTTATGTGTCAAAAAAGTGCCCACTAGCATAGGCAATAAAGTGTTCCTTGCCATCTACTTCTTCAAAGAGGATGGCCCCCCATGACTCGTCACTTGCACCAGTCTGCAATATTCGCTTACCATCAGTGATGAGCTTTAATGGTGGTGGATTTTGCGCAATTTGCTTTAAAGCGGTGATAGCAAGTGTGTGGTGGTTATTTCACGGAGGTGGATTCTTTTTTAGCAAGGCTGACAGCTGGCGGGTGTGATCATCAACATGAGGGATGAAGTCCCTGATATAATTAATAATACCAAGGAATTGCTGTATTTGCCTTTTGGAAAGATTCTGGTCGAGAAAGTGTATGAGTTCTTGGGCAATGTGTTTTCCTTGCTGATAGTGGCCATCTTTAATAGTCATTCCAAGGAATTCGATGTTGGTGGTGGCAATAGTGCTTTTCTTAGCTGATAACATGATTCCATGAGATTGGATAATATCAAAGAACTGATTTAACAAATGGCAATGATCATCTTGTGTACCTGAAAACAACAAAATATCGTCAATGTAAATCAATGCACTATGCAAGATGGGTTGGAAGATCTGAACCATGGATTTTTGGAAAATAGATGGGGCTGTTTTAAGACCAAAGGGTAAAACTGTCCATTGATAATGAGCATTGGGAATGCAAAAGGTAGTTTTGTAACGTTCTGAAGGTTTAATTCCAAGTTGCCAAAATCCAGATTTGAGATCAAATTTTGAAAAGATTTGAGCATTTTTGAGATAAGTGAACATGCTCTGTCTTTTTGGCAAAGGGAATTTGTCATCTTTTAAAAACATGTTTAGAGGCTGATAGTCTATGACTAATCGTTTTTTTCCTCTAACAATCTCAAAATGCTTTTCAACATAAAAAGCTTGACAAGCCCATTGAGAACTAGTGGGTTCAATAAGACCTTGGCTAGCAACTGAGAACATTCCTGTTGGGCTAGGACTAAGTCAGAAGGACTCATTCCTGGATGGGTGGCTTTAGTTGGATTGACATCTTCATTCAACTTGAAAGGTAATTGAACAAAGAATTGCGGATTTTTCCACAGAGGATTTGGGTGGTGAAAATCAGCATGTGACTCAGGACAAACGTTAAAAACTTTGCGGAAAGGTCTTGGAAAGGCTGGGAGGTTTCAAATAAACCATAAAGCTTCAAAACATTGGTGAATGGTTTAAACATGGATTTGACTCGGATTCCAGTAGGAATGATTTGGAGGTGTTTTATCTGGTGAATGATATCAAATCCTAACAAGATATCCTTATTAGGCAAATGAGAACCGATAACTTTTGTCCAAATAACACAATTTAGAAAAATTTGAAAACCAATGGGTTTTTTGGTAATCAATGTGGTGGTGAAGAGTTTTCCATTGATTGCTTTGAAATTTTCTTCATAATACTGCCAAGACTGGGACGGAAGTATGTATGGGTTTATCATACTCTGTTGAGCTCCGGTATCAAGAAGTCCAATGGCAGGAATTGGTCTCTAGAATTTGGAGGGTAAGATGTGGAGTTTTATGGAAGGGATAGGGATGGTAGTGTCCAGAGATAAAAGTTGTTGGTGAAAAACAGTCTGAAACTCATCATTTTCAGAATCATCGGATGAGTTTTGTAGTGCGAACAATGTTTCATCAGTGGGCTCCTCTTGTTCTGAGAAATCGAACTCAATTTCATCTTTGTGAGGAGAATAATTAGTGGTGGCTTGTAAATGCTCAAGAAGCCTGATGGCTTTATCTTTTTTGTTGGGGCAATCTTTAGCATAATGGTCTTTTTTCTTGCAGATGAAGCATCGGCTTGACTTGTTCTTTTTCTGGTCTCTGAAAGAACTATATCTTTTCCGAAAAAACTTGTATGACTTTCGCTAAGATTTTGATCTAAAAACAAGTCTGCATTTTTAAACTTGCGGAAATGCTTCTTCTTTTTGGAGTTACAATCACAATCCTTCTTTTTCTTGCATTTGATCTATAAGCAAGGATTTTTGCATGCACTGTGGAAAGGCTCTTTGTCTTTCAACAATTCTTTGAAGAACTGTTTCTGTTCACATAATTTTTCCAAACATCCTTTGGCGATCTGAAAGATCTTTCCCAGGGAAATGTTGTCAATGGTGAGATTGAGACTTGTAAGCTGCCTCTGTATATCTGGTTGCAACTCTTCAGGTAAAGATGCCAGAAATACATGTTTGAGAGTTGGATCATTGAACATATTGAGCTTGTAAAACAGGATTGACATCCGTTTATAATGGAAATCAAGATCTTTAGAGTTGAGTGAGCGGCATTTCATATTGAGGTAGTCTCTTCTTGCAGCTTCAAAGACTGCGGCTGATTCTCCGATGAATTGTTCATGAATGACAGTAAGAGCAGTCGAGACATTAGAAAGCTGCACAAACTGTAATTGTCTGTACTCTCCTAAAGTATCAAACCAATCTCTTAAAGATCTCGTGAAACGGGTAGCAAGTTCTCTAAGGACTGATGCTGTAGTAGAATTTGCTCTTAACATTTGGAGATCTGTCCAAGCAGCCATTTCGGATAATCGATCTCTCTATTTAGCTGCAGGGATATCATCAAAAGTGAACCATGGACCATTTGAAGGTTTATGGTAATTCTAGGATGGAGTAGGCCGAGTTGGAGTTGAGGATGCTTCGGGCTGATCCTCAATATCTGAGGGTACTTCAAAGAAGGGGTCAGTTCTTAAGGATTGAGCAGGTTCAGTGTCTTCAGGTTGGGCCATAAGGATTCTAGTAATGTCGGCATAGGATTTTTCAGAATCACTAGATGATATGGAAGATTCAAAGGAGGATTCTGTTTCAGATTCAGATGAATCAGCTGAAACGGTTAGGTTTGAATCAGAAGTTTGGTCTATGTCGGATGGGTTTGGAATGATCTGTGTACTATATTGTTGCATTGGGGATTTATCTTTAGCCTGAGTGGGTGTTGGTTGAGAAGGAAGTTGGGTATAGATGGGTGGCAACGATTCTGTAATAGACAAAGGTGGATGGAAAGGTTGTTTATCGGGACGTGGATGAGGATGAGATATGGATCTAGATGCTTTCGGCAGAGGATGCTTCCTAAACAAAGTATGGGTCATGCCAAATAATTTGGATGGGTCTTGGGGCTTAATTGGAGAAAGCATAGGTGCAAAAAGATGGAAAGTCGGGCTAATAGTAGGTAATGGTGGAGATGAGGTAAATAAGGTTGGCCTTTGCCTTTCCTGCTCGATGTGGTCGAGTTCTATTTTCAGCTTTCGAAGTTCCTTTTCTTTTTTATCAAATTATGGGCCATAGTATCTGTGAGCAAGCATGGTTCGTAACTCTGAATCAAGTTGAGTAATTCTTGATTGAAGATTGTGGTGGATCAGCTGCATCTGTGCAGTAATGGAGTCAACTTTTAACTCAAGCTGTTCAGTTCGTAAACTGATTTTCTCAATCTTGGAATTGATATTCAACAAAGTATCATTCTGTGCCCTGGCATTTTGGGTTTGCCAGCTAAGAACTGATTCAAAAGGTTTGGGAGGTTCTAGGTGGCCAGTGGAGGTAATGGCTGAAGGGATGAAAGGTTTGGATACCACATTTCGTTGGGAATCGGTGTGAGTTTCTAATGGAGGAAAGGAGTAAGAATAGTCTGAAGAGGTAGAAGAAAACATCATACAAGCTATTGGTTGGACGATAGGTGTTGAGTGTGGAATGGGGGATGGAAGCTCAGATTTGCAATGCTTTGCAATCCATTTGAGTTCTTTTTTGTAGATGGGTAAAGGAGCTGGTGGAGGTGGAGGATCTTTTGGGAATTTAGGTTGATAGGGTTGACAGAAGATTGGAGGTTTTTTCTTTTTGGGTTTCTTTTTGGTGGCATAATCATCATCCTCTTCCCAATCATCCCAGTAGGGACAATTTAGGTCACACATGCCGGAACCTGGGACATCCCATAGAAAATGTCCATTGTGTTTTGCTGGATAAACAGGGTAACCGCCAGAGTTAAACCCTGTAATGGGCAGATCTTCCAACATCCTCATACCAAGGATTTTTGGACACAAAATTAGAGTTATGAATGGAACATTGTTCCTTACATTGCTTGTCTTGAACAAGATTTCCACATCAAGACTTCCTTAAAGAACTTCCTCATGGAACTCAACCACATTCCTCCAGACCAACCAGACATCCTCCACACATCTCTTGAACCAAAATATGAAATGTTCATGATCCCTACACCATCCTTACATTCCCAACCTCCCATCCATGGAATCATTATAAAAGA
Source organism: Citrus trifoliata (assembly GCA_018350135.1). Taxonomy (NCBI): domain Eukaryota; kingdom Viridiplantae; phylum Streptophyta; class Magnoliopsida; order Sapindales; family Rutaceae; genus Citrus; species Citrus trifoliata. The sequence goes on along the minus strand of VKKW01000515.1, from coordinate 16,437 downwards.
AGAAAAGCCAGATTACACTGACTTCTTATTTAAGACTCCCAAGATCCTTATGAAGATTTTACTCCGGTACCTTCACCATCACCATATGAACTTGGATCATCTTCTTCTCCATATCCACCATTTTCCTCTCAGCATGAACATTATCCTCAACCAGTTTCTTCATCTTCACAAGATATTCCTCTACCAAAAGGACAATATTGCCCTTGGCCATGTGTTCTAGGATGTTCTCATCCATAAAGAATCTTCAAGAAGTATAAGGACCCTGATCGTGACCCTGACAAGACTGAATCATCATCTGAAGATGGCTTCATCTCTCTTTAAGATATTTGCCATCTCCAATAATGAGTGTCTTTAGCTTTTGCTTTAAGCTTTTGCCTTTAACTTTTTAAAGTTGTTTGTCATTTTATAATAAGTGTATGCTTTAGCTTTATACTTTAGTTGTTTGTCCTTATGAAATCATGCACTTTACTTTTGTAAAATATGTGTGCATGTATGCCAGCTGGAAAGAGCTTGATCCAGCTTTTGTCTTCACTTCTCCTTATCCTTATATAAGGAGAGTTATTTTGAATAAAGAGGGTAAAGGAGTTTGAAGATAACTTTTCAAGTTTCAATATTCCACCCAATGGATAACTAAAACTTTCATTTTTATTCTTTAATCCTAAGATTCTTTAGGTTTAGAACTCTTACCCTTGTTCAAATGTCTATCTTCTGCAAGTATGCTCTGCACTTGCCTTGAAAAAGGATCCTGTGAACTAGAAAGCTAGTTAGGCTCTTATTCTTTCTTTGTTCTGAGATAATAGATAGAACCCTACCTTTAAACTAAGTGACCAAGGAGAGTCTATGTCTTTTTGGGTTATCTATGTTCTTAGTTTATCATAAGAACAGAATGTTTGGTATCTCATAACCACATCATTCTCATTTTCTAAGTATATCGGCACTAAACCCGAGCATGCGGACTATTGGTCTAAAGGATAACTCTATTATTGTTGCTCTGGTATAACAATGCCACGTACTTAGATATTGCTTGGATCCAAAAACATCAACCCGCTTTGCTCAATTGCAAAACACAATTAACCCATGAAACCACCCATGTTAATCCCGTGGTAACGAAAAGGTAAGTGTAGGAGAGAATGTTTATCATGTACTTCAAAGAAAACTTTCTCCTAAGTGCAAAGATCCAGGTACTTTCACTATCCCCTGCACTATTGGCAATACCATATTAGAAAGATGTATGCTAGATTTAGGGGCCTCAATTAATGTTATGCCATATTCGATTTATAACTCCTTGAATTTAGGTCCAATGGAAGAAACTGGTATAATTATTCAATTGGCTGACAGATCTAATGCTTACCCGAAGGGGGTTGTGGAAGATGTTCTTTTGCAGGTCAATGAATTGGTCTTTCCAGCTGATTTTTATATCCTTGAAATGGAGGATGAGTCGTTGCCCAATCCCACTACTATTCTGTTGGGGCGACCATTCCTTAAGACAACCCGAACCAAGATTGATATTCACGATGGAACCCTCACAATAGAATTCGATAGTGAAGTGATCCGCTTCAATATCTTTGAGGCAATGAGGTATCCTAGTGATGTTCATTTTTTTTTTGCCATAGATGATATTAATACTTTGGTGCAGGATTTCTTTGAATTATCTGGTAATGACAGTTTTAAAATTGCCATAAGCAAAAATCTTATGAAAGATGATTCTAAGGAACATACAAATTTGATAAAGTTGGATGATGAGGTAGAGGAAGCTATGGCGATCTTAGATGGAGCAGTCCCATTACACACCAATGGGTATAATGTTTCTTATCTTGAATTGCCTTTATTAAACGAGAAACTTTTACCTTCAGTTATGCAAGCACCTACCTTAGATATATACTTACGTGAGAATGAAACACATCCAGTCATAATTTCTAAAACCCTCACCCCAGTTCAACAAGAAAAGTTAATTAGGGTGCTTCGGGATCACAAGACAGCGATTGGCTGGACCATTGCCGACATTAAGGGAATTAGTCATTCCATGTGTATGCATCGCATTTTGCTAAAGGAATGGTCTAAACCAACAAGAGATGCACAACGCCGCCTTAATCCACCAATGATGGAAGTCGTAAAAAAGGAGATATTGAAACTCTTTAATGTAAGATTATTTATCCCATTTCTGATAGTAAATGGGTGAGCCCTGTCCAGGTAGTTCCAAAAAAAATAGGCATCACAATGGTCAAGAATGAAGAAAACGAACTTGTGCCAATAAGAGTTCAAACTGGGTGGAGAGTTTTCATTGACTATCGTAAACTAAATGCAGCCACTCGCAAGGATCATTTTCCTCTGTCATTCATTGATCAAATGCTTAAAAGGTTAAGTTGTCACTCTCATTATTGTTTTCTTAATGGTTACTCAGGTTATAATTAAATCGTTATCGGTCCGGAAGACCAAGAGAAAACGACCTTCACATGCCCCTTCGGAACATTTGCTTACCGACACATGTCGTTTAGTCTCTATAATGCTCCTGCCACTTTCCAAAGGTGTATGATGAGTATTTTTTTTCGATTATGTGGAAAATATCATTGAGGTATTTATGGATGATTTTACAGTTTATGGTGATTTTTTCGAAAGATGTTTAGATAACCTTACACTTGTTTTTAAGCGATGCATTGACACTAACCTTGTACTTAATTGGGAAAAATGTAATTTTATGGTTAATCAAGGTATTGTACTAGGCCATATTATTTCTGAAAGGGGGATTGAAGTTGATAAATCTAAGATAGATCTTATTCGCTCCTTACCACCTCCCACTAGTGTGAGGGAGGTTCGTTCTTTTCTTGGTCATGCAGGTTTCTACCGTAGGTTTATCAAGGACTTCTCCAAGATAACATTACCCTTCTGCAACTTACTTCAAAACGATGCAACATTTGACTTCAATGAAAAGTGCCAAAGAGCTTTTAAGAAGTTAAAAAAGGTTTTGACATCGGCCCCTGTGATTCAACCACCAAACTGGGATTTACCATTTGAGATTATGTGCGATGCAAGTGACTATGCTGTTGGAGCCGTGTTGGGCCAGCGTGTGGGCAAGCTTCCTCATGTCATCTATTATGCCTTTCGTACATTGAATGACGCACAACTTAACTACTCCACCACAGTGAAAGAACTTTTAGCAGTTATCTTTGCCTTAGAGAAATTTCTTTCTTATTTGATTGGATCTAATGTAATTATTTACTCTGACCATGCAGCTATTAGGTACTTGCTCACCAAAAAGGATGCCAAACCGCGCCTTATTCGATGGATACTTCTATTGCAAGAATTTGACTTAGAGATTCTAGATAAGAGAGGTTCTGAGAATTTGGTGGCAGATCATTTAAGTTGACTTATAATGAAGATGCACTCCCATTGCATGAAAACTTTCCAGATGAGCAGTTATTACAGGTAAGTACAATTATTCCTTGGTATGCAGATATGATAAATTACTTAGTTACCAAGATAGTACCAAAAGATCTAACCCGTGCAAAAAGGCCAAGATCAAGAGTGATGCTAAGTACTATGTGTGGGATGAGCCATACTTGTGGAAGCATTGTTCTGATCAAGTTATTAGAAGATGCGTACCCGAAACTAAATTTATTTTTATTCTCACCTTTTGTCATACTTTGGCTTACGGAGGACATTTTGAACCAAAGAGAACAGCCCTTAAGGTACTTACAAGCGGTTTTTATTGGCCATCACTATTTAAGGATACATATTTATTTTGCAAATCTTGTGATCGTTGTCAGAGAACATGTAATTTAGGACCTAGAAATCAAATGCCACAATCTCCCATTCTTATAGTTGAGATTTTTTATGTTTGGGGTATCGATTTCATGGGACCATTTCCTTCATCGTTTGGTAATCTCTATATTGTTCTTGCAGTTGATTATGTTTCAAAATAGGTGGAAGCAAAAGCCACCCGAACTAACGATTCTAAGGTTGTGGTAGATTTTATAAAATGTAACATCTTTGCAAGGTTTGGAACACTAAAGGCAATTATCAGCGATAGAGGCACTCACTTTTGTAACAGGTCAGCAGAAGCCCTCTTTCGAAAATACAACATCACTTACAAGGTGTCTACATCCTACCATCCACAAACCAGTGGGTAAGTTGAGGTGTCTAATAAGGAAGTGAAATCAATCCTTGAAAAGACAGTTAATCCAAATAGAAATGACTGGAGCTTACGGCTTGATGATGCACTTTGGGCATATAGGACCACATACAAAACGCCTATTGGTATGTCACCCTACAGATTGATATATAGTAAGCCTTGTCATCTTCCAGTGGAACTTGAACATAAAGCATGGTGGGCTGTGAAACAATGTAACATGGAATTGGACGCCGCCGACCAACACAGAAAGCTTTAATTGCAAGAATTAGAGAAAATTTGAAATGGTGCCTATGAGAGTTCACGAATCTATAAGGAAAAGACTAAGACTTTTCATGATAAGCAGATCTTGAGAAATAATTTTGAAGTTAGACAAAAAGTTTTGTTATTTCATTCTCGCCTTAAGTTGTTTCCAGGTAAGTTACGTTCTTTCTGGGTTGGATCTTTTGTTGTTATTAATGTTTTTCCTCATAGTGCTGTTGAGATCAGGAGCTTAAAGACAGGTAAAGAGTTCAAGGTTAATGGTCATAGGTTGAAGCCTTACTATGAAAACTTTCAGACACTCAATGTAGATGAGGCTCCACTTTATGAACCTGCGTACGTTGATGAGTAAAACTTTAGAACCATGTCAGACTGAGGACAATAAACTAAGCGCTTATTGGGGGGCAACCCAATGGTTGGAGAAAATATTTTGAGAGCATGCCATAACAAATTTGATTTTTTTTCCTTTCATTCTCATTTACTTTATCCACTCTGTGTTGAATTTTGTTTGTTTATGTTTGTGTGTCTCATGTCATTTCCTTGTGTTTAATTCTTTCTTTGGTTAGCTTAGGCTTACATTGAGGACAATGTAAGAATTAAGTGTGGGGGGTGGATTTCAAACTTAGTTTTTGTTGCTTTGTCTTTTTCTTTTTACAAAAAAAAACCCAAAAAAAAACAACAACATTGTTTTGAATATTAGCCAATGGTAAGAAATTGATTGACAATGTATATGGTTCTTAGAAATGATTGAATATTACCTTAGTTTATACTTGATTCTTGTGTTGATTTCCTCTTAATTGAGATTCTTTAAACCATGAGCACTAATATCAATTCTTTCATAATTTTAACTTAGAATTTGAGATTGATGCACCCTGAGTTGAGAATTTTAGATTGAATAAATGACTATTTGTCTTGATTCTTATCTTCACAATACAATGTCATATACACATGTATCATAGTAAAAAATAACTACCTATAACCCTTAAGAATGAAGCTATCCTTGAGTAATTTGGGCTTATGTACCACCAGTATGTAGAGGATAATCTACCATGAGAAGAAGGTTACCTTAAGGGGTAGAGTGAAAGCTCCTAATTATGAAAAAACAAAAACAAAAAAACAAAAAAAATAAAAAATAAAAGAAAATGCACACAAATGCCTGTGAGTGAAAAAAAAATTTTGGAGAGCAAGATGATAAAATTAGTTTGACCTACTCTTTTCTTTGTTCAAGGAAAAGGTCGTTGATATTGAAGATTTTGGGAATGGATTTTGATTGAATTGATTCACACACACACACTAGGAGAATCAAAAGAGAGATGTGATTGACAATTGAATTGCAGTTAGAACTTCGATAATATTTGAAGTTTTCTTTGAGTTGTATGACTTATGCAATCTTTGAGGCTAGTTTTATTTTAAAGTCTTTTGTTCTTTTTCTACTATTAAAACAAAAAAGATTTTCTGGGTATCATTGCTGAATCCCTCACGAGACTATAACTCGTCCACTAGGGCTGTCTAGGGGTTTAAAGGCTTGTTGTCTTTTTATTTTATTTTTATTCTAGGTTTGCTCGAGGATGAGCAAAGGGTAAGTGTGAGGGAATTTGATAAGTGCATATTTTTCTTATATTTTGCTATTAATTTCTCGGGTAATTTTTAAAAACCTCCCCTAATGTTTGGGCTTATTGCAAGTAGATGGCGAAAATTTGTTTATTTGTAAAAAATCCCCTACCGTCAGTTAATTTTAACATTGACCGTTAGTTGACTGTACAAAGACAATGTTACCCTTAACAACAGTTTGTAGACGGAAATAACTAAAAAAACTAAAATTATTGGCTATTTTACCCTCTTTAAATTATTGATATTTTCTTAAAGTTCCTACAAGAAAGATAAAATTAAAAATTTGAAAAATCTTCTTTAAATTATTGATATTTCCTTAAAGTTCCTACAAGAAAGATAAAATTAAAAACTTGAAAATGAAATAGTCATAATCTTTACCTATGATATTGTAAATCTTTGGGATTGATAAAGATAAAATTATTAAAAAATAGGATTTGTGTTTTTCGCGCCAACAATTTTAGTTTTTTTTTAGTTATATCAGTTTACAAACTGTTGTTAAGGACAATATTGTCTTTGCACAGTCAACTAACGGTCAATGTTAAAATTAACTAACGGTAGGGGATTTTTTACAAATAAATAGATTCTCGTCATCTACTTACAACAAGCCCAAACCTCAGGGGAGGTTTTTAAAAATTACCCTTAATTTCTCCATATTTTTCTTATTTTGGTCTTAAATATTCTAGTTATTTTAGTTAATTTTTAATTTAGTAAATTCTATTTTTATTGTGTTAATTTTTATCTTAGTTTTTTTTATTTTGTTATTTTAGGTGCATTTTGGGAATAAAGAGGAATTAAATCAGAATATTCAAGTAAGGAGAGCTTAAAGAAGAAATTATTTGGAAATTTAAGAAAAGTAATGGGAATTAAAATGGAACAAAATCAAAGCAGTCAAGACCTAATTAAAGTTCGCATGAAGATGAGAAGAATTAACATTGGAAATCATTTAATTAATAAGACAAATGCATTCTTGTGATGGGCTTTGGCCAAACTGTTATTGGCTTATTAATTGAACAAGTCACATGCATGTCATTGAATTTTGGAAAGCAAAGTGAAAAAAAGGGGAAATGACCTTGCACGTGAATTGCCAAAGAAAAGTGGCGGCTTGACTTTTGTTTTTAATCCTGTCCATGTGAGGATTTAGGGCACACAATAAAAGCTAGACTTGCGGCAGAATTGAGGAGAATCAGCAACAAGAGAAACTGAACAATTGGCAGCTACAAAGGATAAGAAAAAAATCAGCAGTCGAAAAGAATTAAAGAAAAGACAGCCGCTTGAATTAATTTCCATGATTGATTTTATCAATTCTCTTATTCATAATTTAATTATGTTAGGATAAATTTTCTATTTGGTTGAGGGTGAATTCAAAACCCTAAACATGCTATGTAATTAAATTTAAATTATGTCATTCATTTTATTTAATTGAGATGGTTTATGTTCTTCTATAATTAATGTTTATAATTTTATTCTCGTCTTGTTTGAGTGGCCAATTAGATAGAACTTGAATAAATTCTATTGTTAGATTAAAATTCTTGATCCGTAATTGTCTTGAGATTTTAATAATAAGTAGCAGGTTGGAATCAGTTATTTCAATTGGAGAACATAACATAGGTTAAATAATCCGAGCTTGTGTGTTTATTGCCTAGATCAATATAATATCTTTATCTACTTAATGCTTCCATTATCTTAAATTTAAAGAGCTTGTTTTAAATTATTTAATGGTTAGAGATTAGGTGAAGAGCTTGTTTTGTCTAACGATACACTAAGGAAAGATTGAGACTAACAGAGCTTATATTTGTCTACGGTTAATAGTTTCAATAGAAATTGATGATAAAATTGATATATTATGTGCATGTTTGGTGATGGCGAATAATCCTTTAACCAAAATTTTCATCATTATTGTTTCTTTTTCCTTTAATTAGAGTTTTTATTAAATTTTTGTTTTCATAGTTTAATTTCTTTATTTATTGCTATTTAGTTAAAAATTCAAAAACTCCCCTTTTATTTATAATTGGCATTTTCTTTAGTTAGATTAATTTATATTAATTATTTCTATTATTATTTTATTTTAAGTCTTGCTTTCGAGTTGATAATAAATATAATTAGCATAATCTCTGTGGGATCGATCACTACTCGTTCTGTACTAATTATTTATACTAGTAGTAAGGTTTTAAATTTGGTGCACCCTAACGACACTACCACATATTTATTTGTAGATCTAAATCCCCTTAGATCTACATGGGTTAAAATATGGAACAACAAATATAAAATATTTATTTAAGATATACAACAATGTATATGAAATACGAGTAAATTGTCACATGAAATATAGAGCAGTAATCATGAAATACTAAATGTGCTATATGAAACTTAAATGCTAACGTGAAATGGGGAAAAAGGAAAAATTTGGGGTATTTAAAATTTACAACATGAAACATAGAACAACAAATATGAATTATTTTATTGAAAATATATGATAGTGCATATAAAATATGAGTACATTGTAACATAAAATATAGAATGCTAATCATGAAACTCTAAAAGTTTAATATGAAACTGAAACGCAAACATGAATTGAGGGAAAAAAGAAAAATTTTTGAAATATACTACATGAAACATAAAACAATAAATATGAAACATTTTATCTAAATTATGCAATAATAGACATAAAATTTGAATACTTTGTAACATGAAACATAAAATGCTTATTATGAAACTCTAAACATTGATATTAAACTTGAATGCAAACATTAAATGAGGGAACAAAGACAATTTTGTGATATTGGAATATATTACATGAAACATAAAACTAAATAAATGGATTTTTTAACCTTAAACTTGAGATAAAATATACAAAGTATGAAATAAACTTTTGACATTTTGTGTACATATTTTTATTAATATTTTAAAAAAATATTTATTTTATTTTAAATTTATTTATCTTTTTATTTCTTTTTATTATATCTATTGAAAGAAATAATTAATAAATTATCTATTTTATTTTAGTAGATAAATTAAATTGAGCCAAACAATTTACGAGACCCCGACTTAAAATCTATAGCCACCCCCAATTATTGACTTTATTTCTTTATAAAATAAAAATGGATGGACAAATTTGTCGAAATCCCACCAATGAAAGGGCATAATGGTCATTATATTATACAGCATACAATTTCGGTAATTCGGGGAGCGTAAAAGTGTCGTCGTCTTCGTCGCCTTATTTCTAGCCTATTTAAATCCCCAATCTCCCGTGGCCGTACAGAACCCACTTGTCAAATTTTTTCAAAATCTAACCAGGCTTTTACAAAGAGCGTCTTTAATGTAACGCTTTTTTTTTTTTTAGTGGGAAGAAAACCCTAATTGTTTTATAGGGAAAAAAAGTTAAAATTATTAGTGTGATTAATTCACGAATTTGTTAGCATGGATGGAGCCGCCAACAGAGGCGGAGGCGCTGGTGATCCATCGGCGACTGGTGGTGGTGGTACGCCTCCATCGCAGCCGACCCCTTTGCAGAATGCTACGAATGCACCACCGCCGTTTCTGAGCAAAACTTACGACATGGTGGATGATCCGGCGACGGACTCGATAGTGTCTTGGAGCCCTACCAGCAACAGCTTCGTCGTTTGGAACCCTCCGGAGTTCGCGCGTGACCTCCTTCCTAAGTACTTCAAGCACAACAACTTTTCTAGCTTTGTTCGCCAGTTAAACACTTACGTATGTGTTTACTTAATTGGCATATTTCATCAAAGTTGCCTTTAGTTTGTTAGATTTTATTTCTTTACTTCCAAGTGCTGCTATTATTTGTGTTTTAGTTACTGGAACAGTGTCTGTGTTTTTTTTAACATATTTGGGTTTTGGCTTGGGTTCTTGATGATTAATGAATATGGTTGGTCTGCTTATATAATTGAAGATATATTTTTCATATGTATTTTATTTTCTATTTGTTATGGATAGTGTTAAGTTAATATTTCGGATTTATCATTTAGTTAAAATTATATTGTCTCAATAAACTGATCTTTTCTGGTTGCTCAAGTAATTGGTGAAAGTAATGGAAATAATGGCTTGGATCTTGTTTTTGGATCAATTGGCTGATTCGAGTACTGTATGTGATTAGTTGCTGGATTGTCTGATGTGCCTTGATGCATTACATTAGGATATTGAAATTGGGGATAAGGTTAAAAAGGGGTGGAGATTTGATTTTTATTGCTTGAATTTTCAGTTTGTTTTGAGAGAGGAAAAAATGACCCTAATAAACTCCAATTAGAGTATGAGAAACCAGAAAATCTTCGGTTAGCAGTCTAATGGAGTGCTGGAGCGTCTGGATTAAATTTAAGTGTTCCCGAACCGTTAGAACTACCATGGAAATGCTCCATTTGGTTGCTAAGAAACTTAGAAGGAAAAATGGTAGGATGTTACCTTTTAAAATCAAATTTTGTACGTTGCCTTGGCTTTTGAAAAGGCAGGGTTGATTACATTTGCTGGATGGGTGATTATGGGGATTTAATGCTTCTGTATCAATGCCTTCTGAATGTTGGAATGTTAATTATTGAAACCTGTAATGATGTCTCTTCGTGCGTTTTTTCAGCAACCAAATGGAGCAGAAGGGGGAAATGGGGAAAGAATTCAAATCTCAGGTTTATCATAACCTGATTTCAAAGGTTACTTATGATTATTACTCCTTTTTTTTTTTGGTTCCTGTTGTAATAGTTTAAAGTCAGTTGTAGGCAAGAATAGTGCTGAACTTACAGAGCTTAGGCAATGCCTATTTAATGATAGGCAAAAGAGCTTGTGCAAGTCTAGATGTGGTAATCTGGTGTTTTCAATTGTCTGTTATGCTCGGTAACAGAAGGTAACAAATTATTTTGTATTCTCACCATTGTAATTTGCAGCCATCCAGAGGCTGGGTGGTGAATGAACTGCATTTTAGGCGATACATGTACTTGGGAAACAAGCTTCTGCAATGCACAATGTTCAAATATAACTACGAGGAACCTCCGCCCCCTCTCTGATGCATATTGTTTTGACAAATATACACTTGGCAAACAGAGTATTTTCCCAAAGCTCCATATCTATTTCTAGCTATAACCCATCTTGTACTTTGTCATAGTCTAATCTATCTAAAAATAATTATCTACTGGATAATGAATTTGTGGAGGAAGCTAGAGATTCCACACATTGTGTTTTCTTTATTATGCATACTGGTCTTGTGCGTAAACCTATGATGTAAGCATAATATTTGTTTTGCGACTTGAATATAAATCCTCATTTTTTTTATTCATTTATTTACTGTTTAGGTTAATAAAAGAAATTAATTAGTTATATATAAGCAAAAGAAAACACCTTCTAAATTCTTAGTAAACGTGGAGTAAGTCTCATTTCCTATGTGCAAATGTTAAGGATAAGTAAACAAAGGTAAAAGTGGAGGAAGCCCTTTACCCTAAGACTGGTTGATTGATCATCATAGCTTGAAGCGGGATTAAAACACCAGTCCTATGGAATTTTCATTTTTCATTAGCTTCTGTATGTGTTACAATACATAGATTACACAACGGTTTGCTGAAAATTATGTGTCTAGCTGGTGATGGTTTGCCTGGATGATGCATTAGCTTTGTCTTGTAAATTCTAAACTATGGTCTTTGTAAATCCTTATTCGAAACTGTAGATCTAAACACATTTATACAGATTATATGGTCTAAATTATGTTTCTGAGATCTAAACACATTTATACAGATTATATGGTCTAAATTATGTTTCTGCATTAAATTAAAAATACAATAATCTTAAGAATTATGTATGGCTGTAGTACTTGATAATGTTGTTAATGTCAAGACATAAGAAATTGTTTATGCTGTTGTTGGCTAAATTGCTAACATTATCTGGAAGTTTGTGCTTCCATTGCATAATTATTTTTTCTTTCTGTGAAAACAAATTTAGTTAGCATCAACTTTGCTTGATTTTGCCAACACAGCACAAGGTAGTAATTTGACTATCATAAGATGCTGATGACTTAAGATAGCTTATGGTGCACTTAGAAAATGAGCACAACATGGTAATTTGATAGTTTTATTGTCTTTTGTGTTAGCATCCTCATTCTAATTTGGTTTCTTGATCGATCTTGTATTTGCTATAAGTTTTATCTTCCGTTTGCTGATCCTAAGTGTTGCTAGTTAGTTAAAAGTAGTGTGGATACTTCTTTTTATGCTAATAAACTAGAATCTTTGGAGCAGTTCAAAGGTCTTGTGGTTCTTTGCTTTGGAGTATCTTTTTGCCTTCGGAAGGAGAAAGAAGACGAAATAGCAGTGGAAGTATGGTGTACTATCTCTTTTTTTTTCTTTTTGGGTCAATTGGGAAAAGTAGTTGCCTTTTCGAAGATAAGAGAGAGAACCAAGTCTTCTGCTTGCATAAAATTTTCTTTTTTAATATCTCTTGGCTTTTGTTTCTAAAGAATATTAAGATAATTCTTTCTTTTTATTCTTTTATATTGGGAAGGATTTTAAGTCGGTTTGTATGTGTAGAGGGCAGTTTAATTGCACGGGCAGGGTTGTTTTTCTTTATTTTATAGAGAATGTCTCATAGATATTCATATTATTGTTGTATGGCTCAAGTTTTCCCTCTTTATGGTAATTTTGTTTGGCTGCATTAGGGTAATATACACCTACGTACCTCATTATTTTACTGTTGTTGGTGCTCGGATTTGACCAGTTGTACACTTTTTTTAATACTTTTGGCTATTTAAATTATAAAATTAAGTAACAAGTTTATTATATATACAAATTTAATTAGTTTAGAATGTCAAGTAATGGAATTTGGACTATACACAAGCGATTCTACAGAAAGCTGGAATCCTAATTCCTTATTCCTTGATGTCTTAACAAACAGAATGGGGGGAAAAGAATCCTGTTTCCATTCCCACCCTTATTCTTGTTGACCGAACATCAGGTACCATGTAAGATAATTTGTACCTAAAATTTCTTGTTTAAAATTCTCACAATTTAGTAATGAACCTCTTGAAATGATGTAGACATAAAGGGCAGGAAAGCAATTTTTTTTCCCCCTTCACATTATTAAAATTGAGCTTCTTCTAGAAGGAACAAATACCTGATGAATTAGTTTGATCATTTCCATGTACCTAGCATTCTCGACACCGTCCTCTTTTGGTTGAGAAAATGTGCTCAAGTTTTTAGGAGTTCTAAAAGATTAAAATTCGGATGGTCTTTGTTTACCATAAGCTTTACTATGTGTTGACTTTTTGATATTTTGTCAATTCTGCGGAGCGAACGTATTTTCCTTCCATTAAATTTCACTTGTCAAACAGGGTTTTAGAAAAGTTGATCCTGACCGCTGGGAATTCGCAAATGAGGGCTTTTTACGTGGTCAAAAGCACCTGCTTCGGAGTATTAGTAGGAGAAAACCTGCGCACGGACATGGTCATCAGCAGTCACATCAACAAAATGCACAAAGTTCTTCCGTGGGTGCTTGTGTTGAAGTTGGGAAATTTGGGCTTGAGGAAGAAGTAGAGAGCTTAAGAGGGACAAGAACGTGCTTATGCAGGAACTTGTTAGGTTGAGGCAGCAGCAGCAGGCTACTGATAGCCAGCTGCAAACCATGGTTCAACGTCTTCAGGGGATGGAGCAGCGGCACCAGCAAATGATGCATTCCTGGCAAAAGCTGTGCAGAGCCCTGGTTTCCTAGCCCAGTTTGTACAGCAACAAAATGATAGCAATAAACGGATAGCTGAAGCCAACAAAAAGCGTAGGATCAGGCAGGAAGGTGTTGCTGAAGATGATCATGCTACTGCTGCTGATGGACAGATTGTTGCTACTACTGCTGATGGACAGATTGTTAAGTACCAACCTTCTATGAAACGAGGCAGCAAAATCAATGCTTAGGAAGATTAAAAAATGGAGAGTTCTCAGCTAGAATCTTTTAACAACAATCATGATAACTACCTTATTGGAGATGGTGCATCATCATCTAATACTGGAAGCACTTCAAGCTGTATGTCAGGAGTAACTCTTCAGGAAGTCCCCCAAACTTCAGGACCTTATGCGCCAGCAGCTTCTGGGATATTAGTGGATGGTCCATCAGCTGCTGCAACCGAAAGGCAATCCTCTTCAAATGCCGCAGCTTCTGAAAAGACTACAACAGATCAGTTTCCAGATATTAATTTGCTGGTAGGGGCACAAGAAGCAACCTCTCTTCCTATTTCAGAGTCTGACGTGATCATGCCTGATCTCGCTCAGATTCCAGAAATAATGCCCGAAAGTATTAATGGTATTCCTGCAGAAAGTTTCATTGGATCCAGGATGGAGAATGGAGGATATGTTGATCCCGCTTCATTGATAGTGAATGGTTCAGTGCCTATAGAAATTGATGACATTTCAACTGATGCAGATATTGATGCTTTGCTAGAGAGTTCTGGCTTATGGGATATTGTACACAGTCCAGTTCCTGAGGACATTGAATCAACCTCGGTGGATGTCAAAACTGTGGGAAATGAAATGCAGGCAATAGAGAATGGATGGAACGAAGTCCAGAGTATGGATCAGCTCACGACCAAATGGGTCTTCTTAACTCGAGACAAAGAGGTTTGATTTACCACTGGTTCTATTATCATCTGAGGGTAAGAAAATAGAGGGAAAAGGGGAAAAAATGATGACAGTTCATGATCTACTTATTTGTTTGATGAAAACAGCTAATTCCTTCTGTAGTATCTCTTCAGCCTGGGTCTGTCGCAATCATATTGAAGCACCCATTTAGTGCCCCCCCCCCCCCCCCCCCCCCTCTCCTCTCCTTCTCTGGTATTGGAGGCTTCCCCAGATTCGATACCTGGTCTAGTCTGTGGCCGCTGGATCTATAGTTTGTATAGGTTGATGTCCTCCTTCGGCGAGACAGCCTTTGTTCTACCAGGATTGATATTGCTTATAATGAATGCTTTCAGAATTTCGATTATATTACCATAAAACCTCCAAGGCCACGTCTATTTTTGCAGTGGGGATCACAAACCCTACTTCGAGCGCTCCATTATGTTCAAACACCATGATAACTAGATATCTAAGTCGAAGTTGCTAAGCTTCAGAGATGACGTTGCTAATAAATTTTCATTGGGTGCAATTCCGTCACCGCAGAAAAAAGCTCAAATCTAAAGTGCTAAACAAATGTACTCTTTCTTTTTTAACAAATGTTTATCAGCCAGCAAGTATATTTCTGGCAGCACCAGGTTATATTAGTTACTAACGGCTGGCCAAGAATGTTTAAAAACACATTATTGAAAAATCGGAAGCAATTAGATTAAATATGCACTTTAAAAAGTCCAAAGAATGAGAGACACGTCAATAAATCTTTATTCACATAAAATTGTCTTTTTTTCCCGCAAAAAATTTCCTAACATATGAACACCATCAATATTTTCTGATAGATATATTTTACCACCAAAAGCTTAACACTACTAAAAAATTATTGAGGTCGTCAGGGATTTAAGAAATTTCAAGGTGAAGTTATTTTTATATTTTTTAAATTTTTTTTTTCGGATTTTATGTTTTTATTTAGACATTTGATTTAGGAGCTTTTTTTCCCCCTTATTTCAATTATTAAAATTTTTCCAAAGAAATTTAAAAAATTACTCTTTAGTTTTACCTAATTTCAAAACAATTATGGATGGAGAGTAAGTTTTCTTTTTGAAAGTAAACAAATAGTTAAGTTTAATGGTGCATTTATTTCATAGATGAGATAAGCTGGGAATGAGAATTGGATGAAATGAGATGAGGAATGAGATGAGATTTTATGTTTACTTGACAAAAATAAATGGGAATGAGTACCCATGTATTAATAATTAATAAAATAATTAATTTATCATATTAACAATATATCATTATTGTTGTTGTTGTTATTATACTTTATATTAGTTATTATTAATTGTTGTTATTATTATTTTTATTAATATTATCATTATTAACAATATTATCATTATTTGTTGTTGTTGTTGTTATTATTATTATTATTTATTATAAAATAATTTAGCAATAATTAATAAAACTAAATAATAAAGTTAATAATATTATTATTAAATTTTATTTACTTTTATTTTTTAGTTATTAATTATTGTTATTATTATTATTAAAAATAATAACAACAATAATGATAATATTGTTAATAATGATAAATTAATTATTATTTTTATCATTATTTTATTGTTAATAATGATGATGATGATGATGATGATGATGATGATGATAATAATAATAATAATAATAACTAAAATAATAAAATTATTAAATTAATTGTTATTTGAATGAGGGTAATTTGGGAAATATCAAAAAATTAGAGGGATACAAAAGTAAACATATATTGCATTCCCATTTCTCATTTCATTCCCACCCTCCCATGGAATGATATTTCTATTTATTATTCCCAAATTGTGTGAGACCCACACATTTATTCCC
>VKKW01000514.1:0-61712 GCA_018350135.1 Citrus trifoliata | reverse complement strand
TGTTTGTAATAATAGACAGCTAATACTCTAGGAAAAGAATCAAGGATTGGTGGAGTTTGGGAGTCGGGAAAACGGAAGAAAAAGTGAAAAAAAAACATAGAAAATCTTTATGATAAGAAAAAAAAACATTGAAATGACCTATTTATAGACGCAATAATGTTATGTTTACTCAGTTTTGAATATAAATATGCATTAACATTTTTAATCTCCTACATCCTACAAAGCATTCATAATTTTCAGGACATGAAGCAAAAGAAAAAAATAATTAAATCACACTCATCTGATTACAATAAATGGAAGACCAGATTTTTCTAACAAACTCTTCACTCGTAATTGATCGTGAGTCAAATTTATGAAAATTAAACAAAATGGGAAACAAGACAAGTCGCAATTGCTTTTATGGATGACGTACACTAAATGGATTCACACTTAAAATTTTTAATACTAGCAGTGTATTTCCTATCAAAAATTTCATTCATTCACTCATAGTAACATGACACATGTTCATTACTAAATATTGAAAAACATTAATCATTTTATCTACCTTACTTGAAATTTAAATTTTTAACAATTCTACAAATTAAACTATTTATAGAGCTTCATGTCACATTCATCAATTAAATGAAATTTAACAAATTTTAAGGAATTAGCTGCCGTGTCAGGAATGAAATAATAAAATTAAGTTTTTCCTCCTCTCCTGCGGATCAGAACAGAGTGTTAAGCGTTTCATTTCATGAAAGCATGAATCAACAGATTCAATGGAAGCGGAGACAACCGGACAGTGACTAATTAATATGGAATGTATTAATTTTAATATTCAAACAATAGTTAGCTAACCATATGAAGATCTAAAGTACGGACAGTAGCTCTATGTTTGTAGAAATAGACAGCTAATACTCTATGACATCAAGGATTGAGGGTGTTTGGGAGTCGGGAAAATGGAAGAGAAAGTAATAGAAACGTAAAATACAAGTTGCGGGTTCTAAGCTCACACGAGATAGAAGCTATAAAGAGGGACAAGATGAATCAAGTGAAGTGAAAGCACAAAAAACATATTTAGATAAGCGACCCTCCATGCTCTGTTCAAAAAAGAGTTTAAAGAATAACAGTAGAAGTAGTGAAATACCGATTGGTTCCCCATTATGATGAACGTACAGAATTTGTCAATCCTTACCACATGATGAACGTACAGAATTTTAAGTTGAAATGACCCTCCATGCTCTGTTCAATAAAAAATGTTTACCTCACTTTTAGAAAGAAATTACCAAAGTAAAATCAATAGTTATTCAATAAATCTACAGAATTTTTGTACCGATATGATTGGGAATGAGATTATTAAAGTGTTGTACTTTTAAATTAATTTTCTTTTATTTAATGTAATCGCTACCCAATCTTCTCCACTCGCATGAAAAGTATTTAATTTCTTAATTTATTTTTTCACTTTATAATTCTGTAAAAAGAAGTCAAGCACTGTATGAAGAAGTCAATTAAGCGCTCTAATTCTGTAAGATTCCATTTAGTTATTTTAGAAAATAAGATGACCATGGAAATAATTGATAGTCTTATTTTAAATAATAAAATAATATTTTTCGTCCTCTTCATCATCAAACTCATGACTTGACAACTAAGTCATTATCACCAAAAAAATGATCAATTAATTTTAACCCGACTCAAGAAAGTTTTTTGCACGTCAAATGGAGAAGGCAGTTAGCAGCTACCGTGCGCGTCAAAGTCATGAATTGACAGAGTCAATGGATAATAAATTAAGTGTAATATCTATGTGCTTCTCGTAAATAACAACTCTGTGGATCAGTAACCCTCCTTTTCGTTTCTAATTTCTGTGCAGGTAAGAATCATTTTATTTTGCTCCATTAGAAGCACTGTAAAATCTTATGACATGTAAATAGGTCCATTTCTCACATCAACCAGCTTTGATTTCATAAAATACAGAATATGCACTAGTGATGGATAGTAAACTATATGCATTCAAACTTTCAAATTCCTTCTAAATCCTACAAAGTGTTCAACATTTTCCACGTAAATTTCAAACAAAAGAAAAATAATAAAATCATACAGACCTGATTCTAGTAAATAGAAGACCAGATTTTTCTCAAAAAAACTCTTCACTCATAATTGAATTGTGTGAGTCGAATTTATGGAAAATTAAACCAAATGAGAAACAAGACAATTCAACAACCATTTTTTATGAAACAACTTACACTAAGTATGCATGTACTATTTTTTGATGATAAAATGATAAAAACTGAAATATTAAGTGTCAAAAAATTTTGATTGTAAGTGATGTGTTAGAAAATATTTGATAGTAAATTAATAATATCCCTTTCAAAATTATTGGTCCACGAAATTTTTGGCGTTGCCAACTGCCAAGAGGACCTGTCAGCTGCTGTGCACTGTTCTAAAACGAGACTCTGACACAAGTCACAATTCGACCAATACATCAATGAGCTGCTCAATTTTCTAGATTCATTTAATTGAAATCGTTCCATTTGAGACGGTAATATGATAATATCTTTAATTACAAGCGATTTAAAGATACATTTTTCAAAACCAAACTCGATTAAGCTGTTAAGTAATTTATAATGCTGAATTGCTTTTAATTTAATTTCCACAAAGCCGAATTTTTATTGAGAACTTTCTGATCTTTCCCAAGAATTAGCCTTTAAAGAAGAAATCAGGTGGCCCATTAATTAATTATCCGTGCTTTATGGGTTATAACATTTGTCAATCCTTAACCCGGCTTAGAATTCACAGTTGCGAAGTCAATGAAAGCGAAGACAATCGGACAGTCATTACCTAATAAAGGGGTAACACTAAACCGATTATTATGATTATTATCATTTTTAATGTAAAATAACTCTTAACGTGTCTAATGGATGGTACTTTCTTGGCAATCTTTCTTGAAGAAAGGAATGCCCTTTAATTAGCCCGTTCACAAGTGACAAGTCAATAACCGAAGAGACCCGAGACAGAGTATGCTGTTTCTTGACAGTAATTAGACAAACAGTCGGTCTATGTTCGTGTAAACAGACAGTTAATACTGTAGGAAAATCAAAGACTGGTGGTGTGTTTGGGAGTCGGGAAAGTGGAAGAAAAAGAGAATGGAAAAAAAAAATATTATGAAGAGAAACAGAAACGTAAAATACAAATAACAGGCTGGAAGCTTAATGCTATGGTACTTAATTTGAAACATAAAATCAAACAACTCCTCGATTGTAAGTTCTTTGCGTGTCAATAAGGGTGCCACGAGTTGACCGCAAACAATTTTCAGTCTTAGCCAGGTAAGAAAGTCTTTCAAGCGTCCAAAGGAGAAGCAAGCTGTGAAAGATTTTGGATTCCATTATTGATATGAAACTAAAACCGTTTTTCTTGACTTCTTTACAAGAGAGAAACGTGTTCTGTTATATGTACAAAATAATGATAATATAAGAAAGTGATTAGGAGGGATATTCATATTTCGGTATTTTCTCGTAAAGAGTTGTAACTGGCCGTCATTGTCTTGTTATTTTGGCTAGTAGTCGTCGAGCTAGCTGTGATATTTTGTTTGATCTTGCCATGTGCATATGTGGACCAATCGTGACATGGTCAAGCCATTAATCAGCTAAGGCATTGGAAATTGCTAAATTACTTTCCAAAAGTGATGCATTGTGAGGTGGTCTTGCTGAGAATCTTGAATCGTGACATTGTCCTTATGCTCCAATCGGTTCTTGCGTTCCAATTTTTGCCAAGAAATTGATTGGGACATGATTCATGCATGTAGCTTTTAGGGGAAGGAGAAAATGTTGAAAAATTGCTTGAATAGTGCATCTGATACGAAGAAACTTAGTTTTAAAAATGGCTTAAATAGTGCATTGTGGCCACCCTATTGCTAATTGCTTATTGCATGGAAATTTTGGTCTTGTTTCTTTAGGCCATTTTCGACAGAAGTCAAGTTCACGAATCCCGTTTGGACTACTTTATTGTTGATTGGCATGGATCGTCCAAGAAAGTCTATTTTGCGCGCATGTTTTTGGTTGCCATATTAATACTATTTAGATAGTGCCTATCAAGTTTCATGAATCACGTTTGGACTACTTTATTTGTTGCTTGGCATGTTTCTTTAGGCCTTTTTTAGACAAAAAGTCAAGTTAATTTCATGAATCACGTTTGTAAGAATTTGTTAAGAGTAAGTAGTGTTAGTGTTACATGATGTGGCATTCATTGAATTCTTTTGTGTCTTGTCCTTCTCAATTAGCATACAACTAATGTTAAAAGTTTTTAGCCACAGAGCTTTTACCCTAAGTAATTTGACAAAGTGACACAGTATTTATCAATTTTGGGAGATAAATTTTAATTTACGGAATTACTAGCATGATTTAATTTTCAAGTTGTCAAGTTAGATCATGAGTTGATCAAGTCAATGAAATTAATGAAGAGTTAACTAAGTCAATGGAAAATTGTAGATAATTTCATTGTGTATTGTTTCACATGTTATATTTTTGTCACATATACTTCTCTGCTAATTACCTAAAAATACTACATACTAGTATGTTTAAATGCCCAATTCAATGAATAATAAGAGAGTATATCCGAGTATACCTAAATTTTTTCTCAAACACAACCACCAAATGAAAATTTTAAATTAACAAATATAATTTTTTTAAATTAAACTTATATTTGTAAAACTTCAAATTCTATTAACCAATATAATATTTTTTAAATGAAAAAATTCGGCAAACATCAATCGACAAGAGGAGGGAATTTTGAAAATTTTGATTTATATATTAATTATGATAACCTGCTAAATCTGTCGTGGATCTATTAATTAAAATGCGTGTTTAGATTTCCATCAATATTGACTCGATGATGCCGAGCTTTCTCAAGTAATTGGTGCATGCGCTCTTCAGGTTAGACCTTATCACTCCTCCAAGTATCCCAGGAAGTAAAAGTCTCGTCCACTTCCTACTAAAAACATTATGCATGTAAACGGCAACAGAAATTCAAGCTAAGGCAGAAATTAAGTTTTGCTAGTTATAACTTCAATTAATTTGAGCATGGCCTACAAAGAAAGAATTCTGAAATCACGGGCCTCATAGTGATAATTAATTACTTCAATAAAAGCTTTGGATTTGGGCAGTTTTGTTGCTTCGACCATCTCAGTACACACTCTGCAGCTCTGCGGTCATCTCCATATCATTTGCCCCTTTCAGCTTCCAACCTCACTTCATTAGAAAATTTTGATTCAAAGCATGAGCAGGCGGTGGCCCATGATCATATGGGCCTTGAGCTGTAATATTTTATAATTTATTGGATCCTTATCCGATCTAGATATTAATTTTCTATAGCCTTATCAATTTAGGGTTGGCAATAAACTCTGGATCTGCAAAAATTCAGAAGATCCAGATTCGAAAAATTCATATCGGTATGTTAAAAATACGAATCCGGATCTTAAAAATCAAGATCCGTGCGGATCCGGATGCACTTATATCCGAAAATTAGATATCCGGATTTGCATTATTTATAATTAAATTATTAATTTAATTAAATTTCAATTGAAAATATATAAATTAAATTATTTATTTAAATGTATAAGCATAATTAACTCTATAATCTTCATTAACTATGAATATATTAAAAACAATAATAATAATAATAATTAGAGAATATTGTAATAAATCGGTTTACTATAGATTTTTTTTTATTTTTTATGTTTGATTTATATTGTGAAATTATTGTTTGTGAATTTATGGTGTTGTTGTATGTTATTTATGTTGAATTGATGTTAAATTATTGATTATTAAATTATAATTGAATTTTATTTAATATTATAATGTAAATTATTAAATTTAAAATTAAATTAATTTTTTTATGCGAATCTGAATATCCGAAATATCCACCCACAATCCATGCAATATTACCCGCATCAGAATCCACATCCACATATTTTTTCCCGGATTCAAATCCAAATGCACCTACATCCGAATCCAGATTTTGCTACCCCTACTTATCAAGCTCAATAATAATAATCTTGCCATATGTATGTTCAGCCAAAAATTAAAGTGCCATCTTTTGAGCTGCAGGCTTAAAAGCTTCTTTTGTTTGTCGTATTTGATTGAAATTGAATCATAGAATCTAAGGCGCAAAGAAAAATGAACCAACGAGAATCTGCCATGGAAGCATCTAGAAAAATATTAAATCCCACGGTATCAGCGTCTTAGTCTGTTTTCTTTCTTTTATTTTTTCCAGGATCCCACAAACAGAATGCAATTTTGCATTTTGCTTGCACATAAATGTCATACTGCTCTTTTACGAATTTCGGTTTAATTGCATTCATTTTATTTTTTATTTTTTTGCTGGTTGTTTCTCCAATAGACCAATTGAGAAACAAATGTTATCAAAAAAATAGAAGAACTTTATGTAAATTAGAAAATAATTGATATGCAATTTTGGATTTTGGGTGGGCTATTTGAATCCATTAATTTTATTTCAACACCCACTTTTTAATTAAGATAGTTATCAAATTGTAACTTGCTATTTTAATTCACTCATTTCTAAAAAGTCATAAAATTACTTCTCTACTATAACAATAGTTAAAGCTTAAACTAATTTCTCTCTCTTTCTATTTTTCTTTTTTTATTCTTACATGCTAAATCAACTTTATTTTTTTCTTACTTTTTATTATAAGATTATTAGTTTTTACCTATTATTATTGTTCAAAGTTTGTGCTTCTGAGATTTGACCAAAAAATTTAAAATAGATTCAAAGTGGTACAAAATTTTTATTTTTTTTATTTTTACATGATGGGTATTATTTTATTTACTTTGTTTTAGATTATAATAAAGCTGAATTTGTTAATTTTTGAACAATTTCATTTTATTCAATACAATATTTACTTCCATGTATTACAATAAATTTTTCATAAAGAAGGAGATGAAGGTAGAGAGAGCAACATCAAATAAGTAGTTGATCAAAAGAGTATATTTTAAGTAGTATGGCTTCCATTGAAGTAAAATTATGATTCTACCATTGAGTAAGAACACTTAAGACTTTTTCTAATAAAGGAGGTCATGAGGCTAAAAACCTAGGCGAGACAATCCCACAACATCACCATACTGACTTGGTGAGATTTTCAAATTTGAATTTGGCAAACATGAGACGACAATGGTGGGATTGGCACTTGGAACTTAATTTTAATTGGACAGTCCCATCCCTCTCTCTGACTTGCCAAAGTTAAATAGATAGCAACTCAATTGAAGTTTAAAATGAAAAGAGATAGAACATTTTTTCAAAGAGATACAACTTGATCAATCAAAGTTGTATAAAATGAAAGGAGTGTATTTGTATAGCATTTATACTCTTCTTAATCTCAAAATTCTAGACACTGTGCAACTGGACAAACATGTTATCAAATAATAACATTAACAAAGCAAAATGTATGGAAGGTAGAAAATATATACCAATTACTTCATATATCAAAGCATCATACCATTCTTTAAAGCTGAGTTTTTCCATGGTATGAGAGTCCGTAAAAAATATAGCAGCGCCAACAGCAACTCCTACATCAATTGCTGCATTTGATTTGTTTCCTTCTGAAATGATAACAAACATCTGCACTTGAGTATATAATTTGTTCTCTAAAACCTTTCATATCTGGCAAACTTTGCACAATCTCGAAGACTCGTAATTTACAAATTAAATTGTTTAAAAATCAACTTTGGACCACAGAATTTTTATGTAAATGCATGCCTTAATTAGTCTAGTTAATTAATTTCGAATACTAATTAAAGGCATGCGATAGCGACTTCACCTGAGCCAGCTACTTTCCTTATCGTCGGCTTTAAACTTAATTAAAAATTTTCAGAGGAAAAAAGAAAAAAAAAAAGTGTTTGATACGGGGATACTTTTCTCAAGATTTTGTTTCATAAAATGGAATTGGCTCTACGGTGCATGTTTGAACAAGATGCACCACTCTACTCTTTCAAGCATCCTTCCACTCCCAAATAAAAAGGTCGATCCCATTATATCATTAGTGATTTTTGCTGATAATAATAGAGCCTATAGTGCGTGCACTGATTATTTTTGGGCACTCTGCTGAAAACCAGTAGCGGAGACATCAAGCGAAGATCTTTGAAAGAGCCCAAATCATAAAATGTATTGTTGGTTTTCTTCTCAAAATAAATATTTCAAGAAAAACCTGCAAAAAGTAAGTAGTAATTTCCCCAAATGGAGGTGGAGGAGAAAATGGCAGGGATCTTGGGCAAGGCTCTGTGGTAACTGGACCACACAGATTTTAGTTGTTATCAAAACTGCAATTGGCCGCAAAAAAAAAAAAAAAATTCATTTTTGTATTCATGTAAGGCACTATCAACACACACCAGATTGCAAGCTATCATATAAAAGAAAAAATAAAAAGTCATTGATCCGTAAATTTCTAGCTTCAGGTGAGAAATGAATCTCCTCATAAATAAATAACTAAATAAAGTTAACAGCCAAACAGAGCTGGAATACTGCAATGATTAAATGATTAATCTGGTAAAAGTACAACAAATTTTGTTGAACTTGAACGGCAAACTAATCATTTACGTCGGCTCAGATATTCGTCAAATCCGGCGTGGCATCAGGCCGCCTTTTTTGTAGTGTGTACAAATTAATCTCACACAAACAGATATGGTGTATATGAAAACTGGGGAAGAGTAGCGTGATGATATATTAAAATGAAAATAATATAATAAAATAAATAATATGAAATACAAGACAATTATTTGTTAAAATATGGTCGCGTTAGTTTGAATGAGAAATATATTTATGTATAAAAATTCCATTCTTATACAATTTACACCACACAGACACAAACATTATTAATTCAATCCAATTGACTATGACTCATTATTATTTCGAATAAAAAACAAAATAATACTTAACGTCTCCATTGGGTAGTACTCTCTTGAAGAAAGGAATGCCCCCTTAGTTATCCCATTTCAAGTCAATCAACGAAGAGACCACGGGATAGACAAACAAATAGCAGTTCTGTGTTTGTAGAAATAGACAGATAATACTCTAGAAAATCAAGGATTGGCAGTGTTTGGGGTTGGGAAAATGGAAGAGAAATTGTAAGAAAAAGAACAGAGAAAATCTTTATTAGAAGTAACAGAAGCGTACAATACATGTAGGTTTTAAGCACAAATGAGCTACTTATAGAATAAATTAGAACACTCTACACTAATTACGAATACTAGTTCACAATATTTGGTGCTACCTCCGCAATCTGTTATAGCGCACTGCCCCACTTGCCACCATGGCATACCGTTACACAGCAGCAGTCTTGCGTCTGTAACAACCTTCTAACAGTCTTGAATTCAAATACTCTGCTACACATGAGTGCAGCCAATGAACTGTGCTCCTTCGTTAGCCAGAATATGATCCTTGTGATGAACGTAATACTCCAATATATGCAACTTCTATAAAGGAGAGGGACAAGATGAAATCAAGTGAAGTGAAAGAATGAAAAACGTAACTAGGTAAGTGAAACCCTTCATGCTCTGTTCAGAACAGAGTTTAAAAAAATTAATAATTGTTGGGAATTTTCGGTTCCCGCCCTAGATTTTTGCTAGCAATATGTAAAACAAATAATAAATAGAAAAGTCAAGTTTAATGCACGGAGATTTAATGGCACATCAGTTTGTACAAAATAAGTTTGTATAAGAATTTGTAGTTGTATTACTCTTACTCATATAAATAGTCTCCTCTATTCAACTGATGACATATCCTCGTATAAATAAAGACTATGACGACATATCCTGATAATCAGGGAAAATTATAAAAAAAATCTCCTCGTTCTCTAAAAATCTAGGGTTTCTCAAGTATAGCTAAACCTACATCCCAATCCTGCAGAATCTCGATTTAACCTCTCTAGGGTTTCGATTGAAGATGATTCGCTTCAAAATTTAGTAATCTTTTAGTGGATTTTGGTTGTCTCGTATCCTTCAATTGTTAGTTCGGTTCTGATAATAATTTGGAATTCAGTTTGAAGGGTTGAGTGCAATTTCGAATTTTTTATACAATTTAAATTGAAATTGATAGAACAATTGGGCGGTTAATAATTAATTGATGGCTAGTGATACTACAACGGCGCCCGCGCCAGAAGCTCCGGAAAAAGCGGAGGCGGTGGAGGAGTATGAAGTGAAACGCTGTCTTGCGACGCGCAGAAGGGAAGCCAGCGATGACGTGGACGTGGAGGAGGAGAGAGATTGAGGGCTTCCAATGGCGAAGTGTCCACATTCCTGCGGGAGAAACGGAGGCTGTGGATGAGTACGAGAGCGATCCAGATGAAGTGAAATACTCTCTCGTGACGGGCAAAATGGAAGCAAGCGATGATAAGGAGGAGGAGGATAAAGAAGTTGAGCGTCGAATGAACGGTAGGGTCTACATTCATTCTTACAATGAATCTGATGGCCAAGGTGGTGTCCAGCTGAGTATGATGATGGTGATGATGAAGAACATGACAGAGAATAAGAAGTAGAAGATGAAGAGGGGGTTGTGATATGACTTCATATCATTTAATTTGTACAACCGTGACGCCAATCCCATTCATCCTGGTCCGATCCGAACGGATCTTGTTGAATGAATTGATCCATTGTTGTATGCCTTACTTCTTAGTGAATTTTTTCCTACTTGGAGCCGCCTTTGAGTACTCCTGGGAGATAAAGTGGAAACGTTTTTTTATGGTGAAGAGTGGGGAGTGAAAAGACCAATTCAGCAGAGAACGACCGCATTAATCGGAATCCAAGAAAGGCTCCACGTTCTCCACCAAGTGATTGATCTTAGCGTAGCGTGCCAGCCGGGGTATAGTAGGGGACTGGTTGCGCGGCTTTCTCTTATAGGGGTCTATTTTCTCTTACTTCACTCAACTTGACCTACTTGACTCAGCGGTTAGAGTATCGCTTTCATACGGCGAGAGTTACTGATTCGAATCCAATAGTAGGTAAAACTGGCGGAAACCCCTGCTTTTGTCAGCATGACAGCAAGCACGGACTGGCAGCAAATGTGGTGTGGGTTCATCTCTCTCGACCAGTTCAGTTTTGATAATTGATGTGGTTCAGATTCAACTAATGAATTAACACCACATTTATACAAAATAAATTTATAAAATAATTTGTGACTATATCATTATTCATATGAGCCGAGTGATGGTAACTACCTTGAGTTGTTAGGGGTTTCTTTGGAAATATGAAAAATGTTTGGGGATTGTTTAGAGAGTGACACGTGGAACGGTAACATTGTTTAAATTAAAAATTCTGACGTAAGATATGATTCGGTAACCATGACGTACATTTTGCTTGGCCACAGCCAGTTAGCCACAAGCTTATCGACGCTTATTACATTTGTTGAATTGTTGTGTTTGCTTCAAATTGAATTTTGAAGTTGGATCTAAGCGGTTAAGAAAAACCATGGAAGCATCGAGAAAAATATTAAAGAGGACAGAACCAGTGTATCATATTGGTTTTTTTTTTTTTTTTTGACAGACCCACAAACCGTGCGCGATTTTTCTTCCATTAAATATCCAGTTTCTATTATGCAACAATAATTTTATTAAATATTCATTTATATCTATGTTTACAATTAAACAATTAATTTAAATTTAAATAATAATTTAACAAATTAACAAACCTAAAATATTTAATGAGAAAATGATAATACATTATCATACTTCTATTACATAAATTATATTAATTATTTAATAAATAAAAATAAATTCATAATTTAATTTACATTATATCAAATAATTGTATAGTATTATATTTTTACAATATAATATTAACTTATATTATATTATATTATGCTTATACTATATTATAAGAATTAATATCTAGAAATAAATTATATTATAATAAAATAATTTTTAATAATATAACATAGTACTTTAATATTTTATCATTTAATAATAGTATATTATTAACTCATTTATATACTATAAAATAATTTTTAATACTTAATTTAAAAAATTAATAATAAAATCCTAAAATATTACTAAATTTAAATAATATTAATTAGTTTTAACATTAATATAAAACATGACCTTATATAATACAGTTTATACTATACCAAAGTAAAACATTATAACTTAAAATAATGCATGTAAATGCAATATATCATAATACAATATTGCTAACACAGTATGCATCCCAAATGAATTCATTTTAATAAAAGGCTTGGCTACCTTACAAAATCTTGCAAGTAACAGCCATATAATGTCACCAATGGGCTTTTGGCCTAGTGGGAGAACCCTTGCACTCAAAATTGGGGGTTAATTTCAATCCTTCCTCAATTATTAAATAATTGAGTGGAGGCAGTCTATCCCTCACGAAATCTGAGTGGAGTGGACAACCCTTGAATATTTTAGAAGGTTTAAAGAATCTGGGCAGTGTTTCAGAGGAGTACATGCCACGAAGAAAGGTCCTAATTATATAATCTATTTGTAAATACTAATTTTAATATCTGATGTAATATCAGTAACAGTCCTATATAACAGTATTAAAAAAAAAGCCATATAATGTCATTGTTGGATTACGAGCCATCTTTCCAATGGCTGTGAGAATACTAATACAAAAGGGTGTGTGGCTACGAAACGGGCTATAAAGATTATTGCGCGATTAGTATCCTTAGGCCAATTTGTCTCGCAAGATTGGATTGAATTAGATTAGATTGGATTATATATAGTATTGTGCATGTTTGGTACAACATTAGATTGAACTATATTAACTTAAATTTTTATGATTTTAAATAATATTTAATTTTATTTTTTATATAATAATCAAATAAATGATATGTTTCTTATTAATAATTATATTAATAATATAATGTGCTATTGAATAATTATTTCAATATTTAATATTCAATTTTATTTTAAACAAATAATTGAATAATTTTTAATGTTTAATATTCAATACTAGTCAACTAAATTATTGTATTAAATTTAGATAATTAATCTTAAGTAAATACAACTTAAAATAAATTATTGAATAGAATTTTGATTTAGTATCATATAAAAGTCTACATAAAAAATTATGAAACTACTGTTTATATTTAATTTAAATAAAA
Organism: Citrus trifoliata; assembly: GCA_018350135.1. NCBI lineage: Eukaryota > Viridiplantae > Streptophyta > Magnoliopsida > Sapindales > Rutaceae > Citrus > Citrus trifoliata. The sequence continues at coordinate 48,617 of VKKW01000514.1, read as the reverse complement.
AAGAAAAGAGTGACAAAAAGAACAAAATATTTCATTTAATATTATAAATCTTATCCTAATTTTGGACTAATTTATTAGTCACGACAGCCAAATATGACATTGGATGAAATTAATTTTTAGTCTTAAAATCTAATCTAATCCAACAGTTTATCCATGCTTCCTAACAGAGCATTAGAAACCAATTATGATAAAATTTTATATAAGTTACAAATAAATTTTCAACATCAAGATCAAAGTCATCGCAACATTTAAAAAAAAAAATCGCATATTTAAGCCGTTTGTGATCGCAAGCATTTGTTTCATTTGCAATTTCCGAATAAGTCTAGTGAAATTCTAGTGAAAAGCAGTCTCATGAATCTTCAAACCAATCAAACTACTCGAATAAGTCTTTCCTTGCGACTTCTGGGGAGTGCGGATACTCAAAGTGGAAACCTCGCTGTCAACTGGATGCTTGGGACGCGTAGGCCCGCGACCAAAGACTTGCATGCAGCGCGATATTTTTCTTTAAAAAAAAACGTGAATACAATAGACAAGCGCAAAATAAGATGTGTTTAATAATTAAGATTATAATTATGATTAAAAGGAAACTAAGGGTTTATTATTTAATTTGAAGTTTTTATTTCAAAGATTCAGTCTAATCGACGTATTAAATATTATTTGTAAGATTGATATATTTCTCATAATTTTTAAACCGCCTTAAATGATATCGTGTCTTATATAGTATAATCCTTTTATTCCCATTTTAAACATTATTGGAAAATTTTCAAACTAATTACTTATGTTGAAATAATTTTATCATGCTTTAAAGATCATTGGTTCATAATTTGCATATGTGAAATTATATTGAAGTATTTATATTTAAGTTTCTTCACTTCATTGTGCTTTTGCTATAAATATCAGTAGTTTTTGTATGAAAATGTTTAATTAATAAGAATTTTAATCATATGTTAATAATATTACTAAGAATATCATTTTCCCCCCTCAATTTCTCATAAAACTCTTTTTAATTGAAAATTATATAAATAATAAAAAATAAATTAATTTATTTCTTATTTTAAATTCAGTTAAATACTTAAATAACTTATTCTTTTAACAAATTTTTTATTGCCCACTCCATTTTATATTTTACATTATATTTTAAATTGAAAAATATTTTTTAAGAAAATTATACAAGTTTAGAGTTATACAGATATAAATTATATCATAAGAAGAAAACAATTTAATAGTAGAGTTTGTATACCTCTTATAGTAAAAATTAAAAGAAAAATAATTTTTAGGTTGAAATTTTATGGAAAGATGATTAATTTTATAAACAGATTTATATTTTATAATTTAAACTCGGTGTATTTTAGAAAATAAAATTTTGAAGTGGTGTTACAAGGATTTTGCGGGAGGCATTGAAGATCCACTCATATCCATTTTGTCACACGAGCTGGCAAAACAGTCAGACATGTCGAATTAAAATATTATGCAATCGGTCAGCAACAAGTAATATTTTCCTTTGTTGTCGAATGCAAACCAGTTAATTCGGTTTTTACACACATGTTGAGACTACACGTGGAAAACTTATATATACGTTTCTTGTTAAATTAGTGTCCATTACTTACATTTTCTGTAATATAGGAAGAAGAAATTCTACAATATATCATAGGTACAATATTAATTATATAACAAATAAATAATGTATAATATGTGTTCATTTATTTTAAAAAACTACCATGCACGTGATGATTATATTAAATTTAATTACGCATATTATAAATACATTAGTTAGTTGTATTATGTCTGATATATTCTATAATTTCTTCATAGCAAAATTCCAGACAAAAATACAATTAGGCCAATTAAGAACAATATGTTGTGAAGCTAGAATTTTCAACGATATACAATGGAAAAAATGTAGATTAATAATTAATGGGAAATTATCATTTGTATACCCTTAGTTTACTCCATTATCAAAAATAATACAACACTTTAAGGGTGTATCAATTGTCTACCATAAGTTGACAAAATGTATCAACTGACTACCAAACCGTAGTTGCCGTCTAAGTATGATGACGTCAGAAGGGTAATTTGGTCTTTTCATATGATACATGTGATAATTTAAGGGTATACAAGTAATAATTTTTAAGGGTAAAATCATCAATTTACTGTAATTCTGTTAACTTTCAAACGGCAACTAATGATTTAGTGGTCGGCTGATACATTTTGTCAACTAAGGGTGGACGATTGATACACCCTCAAAGTGTTATATTATTTTTGATAACAGAGTAAATATAAGGTATACGAATGATAATTTCCCATAATTAATTAGTGTGTAATTTGAGATCTTTGAAATAGCTTCATCATGTGGTAAGGTAAATTTATGGGTTTGGTTTTGCCTAGCATTTAATTAATCACCTTAACTTTAATTTGTCAAAAGTTTATGATAGACCTTAAATTTCTAGGTTTGATTTGACTCACTTTGACTTGTTTGCAAATTCTAATTATGATATCGGAATTTTTAATTGTGAGACTTTAAAGACGTAAAAAAATTGAAAATGACAATATGACAATGCTTGTTTTAATGAAAATTCAAATGTATATTGCCAAGTATTACATCAAAGAGACAGCGGATTTCCCTCCACGTGACAACAGATGTTGAAGTGTTGTTGCTATTCGTTTGATAATTCAAGGATCACAAGTGCCAATAAATAGTATGGCAAGAACAATTGTGTAGCTTGACTTGTATTTGTGACAGATACTCATTTATGATCTTCAACACGAATTAGCCTTTTTTCAATCTCCCTGCAAAACTTTTCTTTTAAGAAGAAGAATTAGTGGCCCATTAATTAATTTTACGTGCTTTATGTGTTGCAACATTTTTTTCAATTCTTAATCCAACTCAGAAGTCCCAGTTTCAAAGTCGATGAAAGAGAAGATAATCGGACAGTGACTAATTAGTGACTAAACTGATTATTTATATACCACATGCAAATATTATTAATTCAATCTAATTTATTATAATTATTATCATTTTTAATGAAAAGCAAAATAATTCTTAACGTGTCTAATGGATAGTACTTTCTTGGGCTCTTTGCATTCTTTCTTCAAGGAGGGAATGCCCTTTGATTCGCCCCGTTCACAAGTCACACAAGTCAATAATCGAAAAGACCCCAGGACAAGGTATGTTGTTTCTTGATGGTAATTAGACAAACTGTATGTTTGTAATAATAGACAGCTAATACTCTAGGAAAAGAATCAAGGATTGGTGGAGTTTGGGAGTCGGGAAAACGGAAGAAAAAGTGAAAAAAAAAACATAGAAAATCTTTATGATAAGAAAAAAAAACATTGAAATGACCTATTTATAGACGCAATAATGTTATGTTTACTCAGTTTTGAATATAAATATGCATTAACATTTTTAATCTCCTACATCCTACAAAGCATTCATAATTTTCAGGACATGAAGCAAAAGAAAAAAATAATTAAATCACACTCATCTGATTACAATAAATGGAAGACCAGATTTTTCTAACAAACTCTTCACTCGTAATTGATCGTGAGTCAAATTTATGAAAATTAAACAAAATGGGAAACAAGACAAGTCGCAATTGCTTTTATGGATGACGTACACTAAATGGATTCACACTTAAAATTTTTAATACTAGCAGTGTATTTCCTATCAAAAATTTCATTCATTCACTCATAGTAACATGACACATGTTCATTACTAAATATTGAAAAACATTAATCATTTTATCTACCTTACTTGAAATTTAAATTTTTAACAATTCTACAAATTAAACTATTTATAGAGCTTCATGTCACATTCATCAATTAAATGAAATTTAACAAATTTTAAGGAATTAGCTGCCGTGTCAGGAATGAAATAATAAAATTAAGTTTTTCCTCCTCTCCTGCGGATCAGAACAGAGTGTTAAGCGTTTCATTTCATGAAAGCATGAATCAACAGATTCAATGGAAGCGGAGACAACCGGACAGTGACTAATTAATATGGAATGTATTAATTTTAATATTCAAACAATAGTTAGCTAACCATATGAAGATCTAAAGTACGGACAGTAGCTCTATGTTTGTAGAAATAGACAGCTAATACTCTATGACATCAAGGATTGAGGGTGTTTGGGAGTCGGGAAAATGGAAGAGAAAGTAATAGAAACGTAAAATACAAGTTGCGGGTTCTAAGCTCACACGAGATAGAAGCTATAAAAGAGGGACAAGATGAATCAAGTGAAGTGAAAGCACAAAAAACATATTTAGATAAGCGACCCTCCATGCTCTGTTCAAAAAAGAGTTTAAAGAATAACAGTAGAAGTAGTGAAATACCGATTGGTTCCCCATTATGATGAACGTACAGAATTTGTCAATCCTTACCACATGATGAACGTACAGAATTTTAAGTTGAAATGACCCTCCATGCTCTGTTCAATAAAAAATGTTTACCTCACTTTTAGAAAGAAATTACCAAAGTAAAATCAATAGTTATTCAATAAATCTACAGAATTTTTGTACCGATATGATTGGGAATGAGATTATTAAAGTGTTGTACTTTTAAATTAATTTTCTTTTATTTAATGTAATCGCTACCCAATCTTCTCCACTCGCATGAAAAGTATTTAATTTCTTAATTTATTTTTTCACTTTATAATTCTGTAAAAAGAAGTCAAGCACTGTATGAAGAAGTCAATTAAGCGCTCTAATTCTGTAAGATTCCATTTAGTTATTTTAGAAAATAAGATGACCATGGAAATAATTGATAGTCTTATTTTAAATAATAAAATAATATTTTTCGTCCTCTTCATCATCAAACTCATGACTTGACAACTAAGTCATTATCACCAAATAAAATGATCAATTAATTTTAACCCGACTCAAGAAAGTTTTTTGCACGTCAAATGGAGAAGGCAGTTAGCAGCTACCGTGCGCGTCAAAGTCATGAATTGACAGAGTCAATGGATAATAAATTAAGTGTAATATCTATGTGCTTCTCGTAAATAACAACTCTGTGGATCAGTAACCCTCCTTTTCGTTTCTAATTTTCTGTGCAGGTAAGAATCATTTTATTTTGCTCCATTAGAAAGCACTGTAAAATCTTATGACATGTAATAAGGTCCATTTCTCAATCAACCAGCTTTGATTTCATAAAATACAGAATATGCACTAGTTGATGGATAGTAAACTATATGCATTCAAACTTTCAAATTCTTCTAAATCCTACAAAGTGTTCAACATTTTCCACGTAAATTTCAAACAAAAGAAAAATAATAAAATCATACAGACCTGATTCTAGTAAATAGAAGACCAGATTTTTCTCAAAAAAACTCTTCACTCATAATTGAATTGTGTGAGTCGAATTTATGAAAATTAAACCAAATGAGAAACAAGACAATTCAACAACCATTTTTATGAACAACTTACACTAAGTATGCATGTACTATTTTTTGATGATAAAATGATAAAAACTGAAATATTAAGTGTCAAAAAATTTTGATTGTAAAGTGATGTGTTAGAAAATATTTGATAGTAAATTAATAATATCCCTTTCAAAATTATTGGTCAACAGAAAATTTTTGGCGTGCCAACTGCCAAGAGGACCTGTCAGCTGCTGTGCACTGTTCTAAAACGAAGACTCTGACACAAGTCACAATTCGACCAAATACATCAATGAGCTGCTCAATTTTCTAGATTTCATTTAATTGAAATCGTTCCATTTGAGACGGTAATATGATAATTATCTTTAATTACAAGCGATTTAAAGATACATTTTTCAAAACCAAACTCGATTAAGCTGTTAAGTAATTTATAATGCTGAATTGCTTTTAATTTAATTTCCACAAAGCCGAATTTTTATTTGAGAACTTTCTGATCTTTCCCAAGAATTAGCCTTTAAAGAAGAAATCAGTGGCCCATTAATTAATTATCCGTGCTTTATGGGTTATAACATTTTGTCAATCCTTAACCCGGCTTAGAATTCACAGTTGCGAAGTCAATGAAAGCGAAGACAATCGGACAGTCATTACCTAATAAAGGGGTAACACTAAACCGATTATTATGATTATTATCATTTTTAATGTAAAATAACTCTTAACGTGTCTAATGGATGGTACTTTCTTGGCAATCTTTCTTGAAGAAAGGAATGCCCTTTAATTAGCCCGTTCACAAGTGACAAGTCAATAACCGAAGAGACCCCGAGACAGAGTATGCTGTTTCTTGACAGTAATTAGACAAACAGTCGGTCTATGTTCGTGTAAACAGACAGTTAATACTGTAGGAAAATCAAAGACTGGTGGTGTTTGGGAGTCGGGAAAGTGGAAGAAAAAGAGAATGGAAAAAAAAATATTTATGAAGAGAAACAGAAACGTAAAATACAAATAACAGGCTGGAAGCTTAATGCTATGGTACTTAATTTGAAACATAAAATCAAACAACTCCTCGATGTAAGTTCTTTGCGTGTCAATAAGGGTGCCACGAGTTGACCGCAAACAATTTTCAGTCTTAGCCAGGTAAGAAAGTCTTTCAAGCGTCCAAAGGAGAAGCAAGCTGTGAAAGATTTTGGATTCCATTATTGATATGAAAACTAAAACCGTTTTCTTGACTTCTTTACAAGAGAGAACGTGTTCTGTTATATGTACAAAATAATGATAATATAAGAAAGTGATTAGGAGGGATATTCATATTTCGGTATTTTCTTCGTAAAGAGTTTGTAACTGGCCGTCATTGTCTTGTTATTTTGGCTAGTAGTCGTCGAGCTAGCTGTGATATTTTGTTTGATCTTGCCATGTGCATAATGTGGACCAATCGTGACATGGTCAAGCCATTAATCAGCTAAGGCATTGGAAATTGCTAAATTACTTTCCAAAAGTGATGCATTGTGAGGTGGTCTTGCTGAGAATCTTGAATCGTGACATTGTCCTTATGCTCCAATCGGTTCTTGCGTTCCAATTTTTGCCAAGAAATTGATTGGGACATGATTCATGCATGTAGCTTTTAGGGGAAGGAGAAAATGTTGAAAAATTGCTTGAATAGTGCATCTGATACGAAGAAACTTAGTTTTAAAAAATGGCTTAAATAGTGCATTGTGGCCACCCTATTGCTAATTGCTATTGCATGGAAATTTTGGTCTTGTTTCTTTAGGCCATTTTAGACAAGAAGTCAAGTTTCACGAATCACGTTTGGACTACTTTATTTGTTGATTGGCATGGATCGTCCAAGAAAGTCTATTTTGCGCGCATGTTTTTGGTTGCCATATTAATACTATTTAGATAGTGCCTATCAAGTTTCATGAATCACGTTTGGACTACTTTATTTGTTGCTTGGCATGTTTCTTTAGGCCTTTTTTAGACAAAAAGTCAAGTTAATTTCATGAATCACGTTTGTAAGAATTTGTTAAGAGTAAGTAGTGTTAGTGTTACATGATGTGGCATTCATTGAATTCTTTTGTGTCTTGTCCTTCTCAATTAGCATACAACTAATGTTAAAAGTTTTTAGCCACAGAGCTTTTACCCTAAGTAATTTGACAAAGTGACACAGTATTTATCAATTTTGGGAGATAAATTTTAATTTTACGGAATTACTAGCATGATTTAATTTTCAAGTTGTCAAGTTAGATCATGAGTTGATCAAGTCAATGAAATTAATGAAGAGTTAACTAAGTCAATGGAAAATTGTAGATAATTTCATTGTGTATTGTTTCACATGTTATATTTTTGTCACATATACTTCTCTGCTAATTACCTAAAAATACTACATACTAGTATGTTTAAATGCCCAAATTCAATGAATAATAAGAGAGTATATCCGAGTATACCTAAATTTTTTCTCAAACACAACCACCAAATGAAAATTTTAAATTAACAAATATAATTTTTTTAAATTAAACTTATATTTTGTAAAACTTCAAATTCTATTAACCAATATAATATTTTTTAAATGAAAAAATTCGGCAAACATCAATCGACAAGAGGAGGGAATTTTGAAAATTTTGATTTATATATTAATTATGATAACCTGCTAAATCTGTCGTGGATCTATTAATTAAAATGCGTGTTTAGATTTCCATCAATATTGACTCGATGATGCCGAGCTTTCTCAAGTAATTGGTGCATGCGCTCTTCAGGTTAGACCTTATCACTCCTCCAAGTATCCCAGGAAGTAAAAGTCTCGTCCACTTCCTACTAAAAACATTATGCATGTAAACGGCAACAGAAATTCAAGCTAAGGCAGAAATTAAGTTTTGCTAGTTATAACTTCAATTAATTTGAGCATGGCCTACAAAGAAAAGAATTCTGAAATCACGGGCCTCATAGTGATAATTAATTACTTCAATAAAAGCTTTTGGATTTGGGCAGTTTTGTTGCTTCGACCATCTCAGTACACACTCTGCAGCTCTGCGGTCATCTCCATATCATTTGCCCCTTTCAGCTTCCAACCTCACTTCATTAGAAAATTTTGATTCAAAGCATGAGCAGGCGGTGGCCCATGATCATATGGGCCTTGAGCTGTAATATTTTATAATTTATTGGATCCTTATCCGATCTAGATATTAATTTTCTATAGCCTTATCAATTTAGGGTTGGCAATAAACTCTGGATCTGCAAAAATTCAGAAGATCCAGATTCGAAAAATTCATATCGGTATGTTAAAAAATACGAATCCGGATCTTAAAAATCAAGATCCGTGCGGATCCGGATGCACTTATATCCGAAAAATTAGATATCCGGATTTGCATTATTTTATAATTAAATTATTAATTTAATTAAATTTCAATTGAAAATATATAAATTAAATTATTTATTTAAATGTATAAGCATAATTAACTCTATAATCTTCATTAACTATGAAAAATATATTAAAAACAAATAATAATAATAATTAGAGAATATTGTAATAAATCGGTTTACCATAGATTCATTTTTTTTTATGTTTGATTTATATTGTGAAATTATTGTTTGAGAATTTATGGTGTTGTTGTATGTTATTTATGTTGAATTGATGTTAAATTATTGATTATTAAATTATAATTGAATTTTATTTAATATTATAATGTAAATTATTAAATTTAAAATTAAAATTAATTTTTTTATGCGAATCTGAATATCCGAAATATCCACCCACAATCCATGCAAATATTACCCGCATCAGAATCCACATCCACATATTTTTTCCCGGATTCAAATCCAAATGCACCTACATCCGAATCCAGATTTTGCTACCCCTACTTATCAAGCTCAATAATAATAATCTTGCCATATGTATGTTCAGCCAAAAATTAAAGTGCCATCTTTTTGAGCTGCAGGCTTAAAAGCTTCTTTTGTTTGTCGTATTTGATTGAAATTGAATCATAGAATCTAAGGCGCAAAGAAAAATGAACCAACGAGAATCTGCCATGGAAGCATCTAGAAAAATATTAAATCCCACGGTATCAGCGTCTTAGTCTGTTTTCTTTCTTTTATTTTTTCCAGGATCCCACAAACAGAATGCAATTTTGCATTTTGCTTGCACATAAATGTCATACTGCTCTTTTACGAATTTCGGTTTAATTGCATTCATTTTATTTTTTATTTTTTTGCTGGTTGTTTCTCCAATAGACCAATTGAGAAACAAATGTTATCAAAAAAATAGAAGAACTTTATGTAAATTAGAAAATAATTGGCATGCAATTTTGGATTTTGGGTGGGCTATTTGAATCCATTAATTTTATTTCAACACCCACTTTTTAATTAAGATAGTTATCAAATTGTAACTTGCTATTTTAATTCACTCATTTCTAAAAAGTCATAAAATTACTTCTCTACTATAACAATAGTTAAAGCTTAAACTAATTTCTCTCTCTTTCTATTTTTCTGTTTTTCTTCTTACCTGCTAAATCAACTTTATTTTTTTTCTCGCTTTTTATTATAAGATTATCAGTTTTTACCTATTATCATTGTTGAAAGTTTGTGCTTCTGAGATTTGACCAAACATTTAAAATAAATTCAAAGTGGTATAAAAATTTTTTTTTATTTTTACATGATGGGTATTATTCTATTTACATTGTTTTAGATTATAATAAAGCTGAATTTGTTAATTTTTGAACAATTTCATTTTATTCAATGCAATATATACTTCCATGTATTACAATAAATTTTTCATAAAGAAGGAGATGATGGTAGAGAGAGCAACATCAAATAAGTAATTAATCAAAAGAGTATATTTTAATCATTATGGCTTCCATTGAAGTAAAATTATGATTCTACCATTGAGTAAGAACACTTAAGACTTTTTCTAATAAAGGAGGTCATGAGGCTAAAACCTAGGCGAGACAATCCCACAACATCACCATACTGACTTGGTGAGATTTTCAAATTTGAATTTGGCAAACATGAGACGACAATGGTGGGATTGGCACTTGGAACTTAATTTTAATTGGACAGTCCCATCCCTCTCTCTGACTTGCCAAAGTTAAATAGATAGCAACTCAATTGAAGTTTAAAATGAAAAGAGATAGAACATTTTTTCAAAGAGATACAACTTGATCAATCAAAGTTGTATAAAATGAAAGGAGTGTATTTGTATAGCATTTATACTCTTCTTAATCTCAAAATTCTAGACACTGTGCAACTGGACAAACATGTTATCAAATAATAACATTAACAAAGCAAAATGTATGGAAGGTAGAAAATATATACCAATTACTTCATATATCAAAGCATCATACCATTCTTTAAAGCTGAGTTTTTCCATGGTATGAGAGTCCGTAAAAAATATAGCAGCGCCAACAGCAACTCCTACATCAATTGCTGCATTTGATTTGTTTCCTTCTGAAATGATAACAAACATCTGCACTTGAGTATATAATTTGTTCTCTAAAACCTTTCATATCTGGCAAACTTTGCACAATCTCGAAGACTCGTAATTTACAAATTAAATTGTTTAAAAATCAACTTTGGACCACAGAATTTTTATGTAAATGCATGCCTTAATTAGTCTAGTTAATTAATTTCGAATACTAATTAAAGGCATGCGATAGCGACTTCACCTGAGCCAGCTACTTTCCTTATCGTCGGCTTTAAACTTAATTAAAAATTTTCAGAGGAAAAAAGAAAAAAAAAAAAGTGTTTGATACGGGGATACTTTTCTCAAGATTTTGTTTCATAAAATGGAATTGGCTCTACGGTGCATGTTTGAACAAGATGCACCACTCTACTCTTTCAAGCATCCTTCCACTCCCAAATAAAAAGGTCGATCCCATTATATCATTAGTGATTTTTGCTGATAATAATAGAGCCTATAGTGCGTGCACTGATTATTTTTGGGCACTCTGCTGAAAACCAGTAGCGGAGACATCAAGCGAAGATCTTTGAAAGAGCCCAAATCATAAAATGTATTGTTGGTTTTCTTCTCAAAATAAATATTTCAAGAAAAACCTGCAAAAAGTAAGTAGTAATTTCCCCAAATGGAGGTGGAGGAGAAAATGGCAGGGATCTTGGGCAAGGCTCTGTGGTAACTGGACCACACAGATTTTAGTTGTTATCAAAACTGCAATTGGCCGCAAAAAAAAAAAAAAATTCATTTTTGTATTCATGTAAGGCACTATCAACACACACCAGATTGCAAGCTATCATATAAAAGAAAAAATAAAAAGTCATTGATCCGTAAATTTCTAGCTTCAGGTGAGAAATGAATCTCCTCATAAATAAATAACTAAATAAAGTTAACAGCCAAACAGAGCTGGAATACTGCAATGATTAAATGATTAATCTGGTAAAAGTACAACAAATTTTGTTGAACTTGAACGGCAAACTAATCATTTACGTCGGCTCAGATATTCGTCAAATCCGGCGTGGCATCAGGCCGCCTTTTTTTGTAGTGTGTACAAATTAATCTCACACAAACAGATATGGTGTATATGAAAACTGGGGAAGAGTAGCGTGATGATATATTAAAATGAAAATAATATAATAAAATAAATAATATGAAATACAAGACAATTATTTGTTAAAATATGGTCGCGTTAGTTTGAATGAGAAATATATTTATGTATAAAAATTCCATTCTTATACAATTTACACCACACAGACACAAACATTATTAATTCAATCCAATTGACTATGACTCATTATTATTTCGAATAAAAAACAAAATAATACTTAACGTCTCCATTGGGTAGTACTCTCTTGAAGAAAGGAATGCCCCCTTAGTTATCCCATTTCAAGTCAATCAACGAAGAGACCACGGGATAGACAAACAAATAGCAGTTCTGTGTTTGTAGAAATAGACAGATAATACTCTAGAAAATCAAGGATTGGCAGTGTTTGGGGTTGGGAAAATGGAAGAGAAATTGTAAGAAAAAAGAACAGAGAAAATCTTTATTAGAAGTAACAGAAGCGTACAATACATGTAGGTTTTAAGCACAAATGAGCTACTTATAGAATAAATTAGAACACTCTACACTAATTACGAATACTAGTTCACAATATTTGGTGCTACCTCCGCAATCTGTTATAGCGCACTGCCCCACTTGCCACCATGGCATACCGTTACACAGCAGCAGTCTTGCGTCTGTAACAACCTTCTAACAGTCTTGAATTCAAATACTCTGCTACACATGAGTGCAGCCAATGAACTGTGCTCCTTCGTTAGCCAGAATATGATCCTTGTGATGAACGTAATACTCCAATATATGCAACTTCTATAAAGGAGAGGGACAAGATGAAATCAAGTGAAGTGAAAGAATGAAAAACGTAACTAGGTAAGTGAAACCCTTCATGCTCTGTTCAGAACAGAGTTTAAAAAAATTAATAATTGTTGGGAATTTTCGGTTCCCGCCCTAGATTTTTGCTAGCAATATGTAAAACAAATAATAAATAGAAAAGTCAAGTTTAATGCACGGAGATTTAATGGCACATCAGTTTGTACAAAATAAGTTTGTATAAGAATTTGTAGTTGTATTACTCTTACTCATATAAATAGTCTCCTCTATTCAACTGATGACATATCCTCGTATAAATAAAGACTATGACGACATATCCTGATAATCAGGGAAAATTATAAAAAAAATCTCCTCGTTCTCTAAAAATCTAGGGTTTCTCAAGTATAGCTAAACCTACATCCCAATCCTGCAGAATCTCGATTTAACCTCTCTAGGGTTTCGATTGAAGATGATTCGCTTCAAAATTTAGTAATCTTTTAGTGGATTTTGGTTGTCTCGTATCCTTCAATTGTTAGTTCGGTTCTGATAATAATTTGGAATTCAGTTTGAAGGGTTGAGTGCAATTTCGAATTTTTTATACAATTTAAATTGAAATTGATAGAACAATTGGGCGGTTAATAATTAATTGATGGCTAGTGATACTACAACGGCGCCCGCGCCAGAAGCTCCGGAAAAAGCGGAGGCGGTGGAGGAGTATGAAGTGAAACGCTGTCTTGCGACGCGCAGAAGGGAAGCCAGCGATGACGTGGACGTGGAGGAGGAGAGAGATTGAGGGCTTCCAATGGCGAAGTGTCCACATTCCTGCGGGAGAAACGGAGGCTGTGGATGAGTACGAGAGCGATCCAGATGAAGTGAAATACTCTCTCGTGACGGGCAAAATGGAAGCAAGCGATGATAAGGAGGAGGAGGATAAAGAAGTTGAGCGTCGAATGAACGGTAGGGTCTACATTCATTCTTACAATGAATCTGATGGCCAAGGTGGTGTCCAGCTGAGTATGATGATGGTGATGATGAAGAACATGACAGAGAATAAGAAGTAGAAGATGAAGAGGGGGTTGTGATATGACTTCATATCATTTAATTTGTACAACCGTGACGCCAATCCCATTCATCCTGGTCCGATCCGAACGGATCTTGTTGAATGAATTGATCCATTGTTGTATGCCTCACTTCTTAGTGAATTTTTTCCTACTTGGACCCGCCTTTGAGTACTCCTGGGAGATAAAGTGGAAACGTTTTTTTATGGTGAAGAGTGGGGAGTGAAAAGACCAATTCAGCAGAGAACGACCGCATTAATCGGAATCCAAGAAAGGCTCCACGTTCTCCACCAAGTGATTGATCTTAGCGTAGCGTGCCAGCCGGGGTATAGTAGGGGACTGGTTGCGCGGCTTTCTCTTATAGGGGTCTATTTTCTCTTACTTCACTCAACTTGACCTACTTGACTCAGCGGTTAGAGTATCGCTTTCATACGGCAAGAGTTACTGATTCGAATCCAATAGTAGGTAAAACCGGCCGAAACCCCTGCTTTTGTCAGCATGACAGCAAGCACGGACTGGCAGCAAATGTGGTGTGGGTTCATCTCTCTCGACCAGTTCAGTTTTGATAATTGATGTGGTTCAGATTCAACTAATGAATTAACACCACATTTATACAAAATAAATTTATAAAATAATTTGTGACTATATCATTATTCATATGAGCCGAGTGATGGTAACTACCTTGAGTTGTTAGGGGTTTCTTTGGAAATATGAAAAATGTTTGGGGATTGTTTAGAGAGTGACACGTGGAACGGTAACATTGTTTAAATTAAAAATTCTGACGTAAGATATGATTCGGTAACCATGACGTACATTTTGCTTGGCCACAGCCAGTTAGCCACAAGCTTATCGACGCTTATTACATTTGTTGAATTGTTGTGTTTGCTTCAAATTGAATTTTGAAGTTGGATCTAAGCGGTTAAGAAAAACCATGGAAGCATCGAGAAAAATATTAAAGAGGACAGAACCAGTGTATCATATTGGTTTTTTTTTTTTTTTTTTGACAGACCCACAAACCGTGCGCGATTTTTCTTCCATTAAATATCCAGTTTCTATTATGCAACAATAATTTTATTAAATATTCATTTATATCTATGTTTACAATTAAACAATTAATTTAAATTTAAATAATAATTTAACAAATTAACAAACCTAAAATATTTAATGAGAAAATGATAATACATTATCATACTTCTATTACATAAATTATATTAATTATTTAATAAATAAAAATAAATTCATAATTTAATTTACATTATATCAAATAATTGTATAGTATTATATTTTTACAATATAATATTAACTTATATTATATTATATTATGCTTATACTATATTATAAGAATTAATATCTAGAAATAAATTATATTATAATAAAATAATTTTTAATAATATAACATAGTACTTTAATATTTTATCATTTAATAATAGTATATTATTAACTCATTTATATACTATAAAATAATTTTTAATACTTAATTTAAAAAATTAATAATAAAATCCTAAAATATTACTAAATTTAAATAATATTAATTTAGTTTTAACATTAATATAAAACATGACCTTATATAATACAGTTTATACTATACCAAAGTAAAACATTATAACTTAAAATAATGCATGTAAATGCAATATATCATAATACAATATTGCTAACACAGTATGCATCCCAAATGAATTCATTTTAATAAAAGGCTTGGCTACCTTACAAAATCTTGCAAGTAACAGCCATATAATGTCACCAATGGGCTTTTGGCCTAGTGGGAGAACCCTTGCACTCAAAATTGGGGGTTAATTTCAATCCTTCCTCAATTATTAAATAATTGAGTGGAGGCAGTCTATCCCTCACGAAATCTGAGTGGAGTGGACAACCCTTGAATATTTTAGAAGGTTTAAAGAATCTGGGCAGTGTTTCAGAGGAGTACATGCCACGAAGAAAGGTCCTAATTATATAATCTATTTGTAAATACTAATTTTAATATCTGATGTAATATCAGTAACAGTCCTATATAACAGTATTAAAAAAAAAGCCATATAATGTCATTTGTTGGATTACGAGCCATCTTTCCAATGGCTGTGAGAATACTAATACAAAAGGGTGTGTGGCTACGAAACGGGCTATAAAGATTATTGCGCGATTAGTATCCTTAGGCCAATTTTGTCTCGCAAGATTGGATTGAATTAGATTAGATTGGATTATATATAGTATTGTGCATGTTTGGTACAACATTAGATTGAACTATATTAACTTAAATTTTTATGATTTTAAATAATATTTAATTTTATTTTTTATATAATAATCAAATAAATGATATGTTTCTTATTAATAATTATATTAATAATATAATGTGCTATTGAATAATTATTTCAATATTTAATATTCAATTTTATTTTAAACAAATAATTGAATAATTTTTAATGTTTAATATTCAATACTAGTCAACTAAATTATTGTATTAAATTTAGATAATTAATCTTAAGTAAATACAACTTAAAATAAATTATTGAATAGAATTTTGATTTAGTATCATATAAAAGTCTACATAAAAAATTATGAAACTACTGTTTATATTTAATTTAAATAAAAAAGAAAAGAGTGACAAAAAGAACAAAATATTTCATTTAATATTATAAATCTTATCCTAATTTTGGACTAATTTATTAGTCACGACAGCCAAATATGACATTGGATGAAATTAATTTTTAGTCTTAAAATCTAATCTAATCCAACAGTTTATCCATGCTTCCTAACAGAGCATTAGAAACCAATTATGATAAAATTTTATATAAGTTACAAATAAATTTTCAACATCAAGATCAAAGTCATCGCAACATTTAAAAAAAAAAATCGCATATTTAAGCCGTTTGTGATCGCAAGCATTTGTTTCATTTGCAATTTCCGAATAAGTCTAGTGAAATTCTAGTGAAAAGCAGTCTCATGAATCTTCAAACCAATCAAACTACTCGAATGAGTCTTTCCTTGCGACTTCTGGGGAGTGCGGATACTCAAAGTGGAAACCTCGCTGTCAACTGGATGCTTGGGACGCGTAGGCCCGCGACCAAAGACTTGCATGCAGCGCGATATTTTTCTTTAAAAAAAAACGTGAATACAATAGACAAGCGCAAAATAAGATGTGTTTAATAATTAAGATTATAATTATGATTAAAAGGAAACTAAGGGTTTATTATTTAATTTGAAGTTTTTATTTCAAAGATTCAGTCTAATCGACGTATTAAATATTATTTGTAAGATTGATATATTTCTCATAATTTTTAAACCGCCTTAAATGATATCGTGTCTTATATAGTATAATCCTTTTATTCCCATTTTAAACATTATTGGAAAATTTTCAAACTAATTACTTATGTTGAAATAATTTTATCATGCTTTAAAGATCATTGGTTCATAATTTGCATATGTGAAATTATATTGAAGTATTTATATTTAAGTTTTCTTCACTTCATTGTGCTTTTGCTATAAATATCAGTAGTTTTTGTATGAAAATGTTTAATTAATAAGAATTTTAATCATATGTTAATAATATTACTAAGAATATCATTTTCCCCCCTCAATTTCTCATAAAACTCTTTTTTAATTGAAAATTATATAAATAATAAAAAATAAATTAATTTATTTCTTATTTTAAATTCAGTTAAATACTTAAATAACTTATTCTTTTAACAAATTTTTTATTGCCCACTCCATTTTATATTTTACATTTATATTTTAAATTGAAAAATATTTTTTTAAGAAAATTATACAAGTTTAGAGTTATACAGATATAAATTATATCATAAGAAGAAAACAATTTAATAGTAGAGTTTGTATACCTCTTATAGTAAAAATTAAAAGAAAAATAATTTTTAGGTTGAAATTTTATGGAAAGATGATTAATTTTATAAACAGATTTATATTTTATAATTTAAACTCGGTGTATTTTAGAAAATAAAATTTTGAAGTGGTGTTACAAGGATTTTGCGGGAGGCATTGAAGATCCACTCATATCCATTTTGTCACACGAGCTGGCAAAACAGTCAGACATGTCGAATTAAAATATTATGCAATCGGTCAGCAACAAGTAATATTTTCCTTTGTTGTCGAATGCAAACCAGTTAATTCGGTTTTTACACACATGTTGAGACTACACGTGGAAAACTTATATATACGTTTCTTGTTAAATTAGTGTCCATTACTTACATTTTCTGTAATATAGGAAGAAGAAATTCTACAATATATCATAGGTACAATATTAATTATATAACAAATAAATAATGTATAATATGTGTTCATTTATTTTAAAAAACTACCATGCACGTGATGATTATATTAAATTTAATTACGCATATTATAAATACATTAGTTAGTTGTATTATGTCTGATATATTCTATAATTTCTTCATAGCAAAATTCCAGACAAAAATACAATTAGGCCAATTAAGAACAATATGTTGTGAAGCTAGAATTTTCAACGATATACAATGGAAAAAATGTAGATTAATAATTAATGGGAAATTATCATTTGTATACCCTTAGTTTACTCCATTATCAAAAATAATACAACACTTTAAGGGTGTATCAATTGTCTACCATAAGTTGACAAAATGTATCAACTGACTACCAAACCGTAGTTGCCGTCTAAGTATGATGACGTCAGAAGGGTAATTTGGTCTTTTCATATGATACATGTGATAATTTAAGGGTATACAAGTAATAATTTTTAAGGGTAAAATCATCAATTTACTGTAATTCTGTTAACTTTCAAACGGCAACTAATGATTTAGTGGTCGGCTGATACATTTTGTCAACTAAGGGTGGACGATTGATACACCCTCAAAGTGTTATATTATTTTTGATAACAGAGTAAATATAAGGTATACGAATGATAATTTCCCATAATTAATTAGTGTGTAATTTGAGATCTTTGAAATAGCTTCATCATGTGGTAAGGTAAATTTATGGGTTTGGTTTTGCCTAGCATTTAATTAATCACCTTAACTTTAATTTGTCAAAAGTTTATGATAGACCTTAAATTTCTAGGTTTGATTTGACTCACTTTGACTTGTTTGCAAATTCTAATTATGATATCGGAATTTTTAATTGTGAGACTTTAAAGAACTGAAAATGATCGTATACTGAATCAAATTCACCAAGAATTGTTGCATAGAGTTATAAGCCCTACACCACTAAAATCAAAGAACACTAACTTTAATTACAAGAGTTAAGAATCACATTTCTTTAAACCATTTTTTATTATCCTATAATTCTATTAAATAAGACTGATCTAAGTGTAACTGTCTTTCTTTTGGATGTAACAAAAATTCATTTATATTCTAAACTAATTTTTCCATAAAATATCTAAAAAGAATTTTAGTGCAAAAGGTAAACCCCCCAAAAAAAAAAGGAGGGAGCATGAACTTGAGCAAAGATTTATGGAGAAACAGGAGAAAATGAAGACAAAATAAGATTAATAAAAAGAATTTTGCCTACAACACAAGAGACTTGTTGCGGTTAAATTACTCAGATTCCAGATTTGGAAAACAACCATAACTACTAATACTCTTACACTTTATTATTGAAGTTATTCACTGTAAAGATAACAATTTTCATTACCAGTAAAAGGAAATTATTTTAAAATTTTCTTTCGGTGAACCTCGATGGCACTAAGGAAGCTTTATTGAATAAAAATAAAAAGAATACATCTAATTAGAGGAAAACACAGTCAACCTTATCCCTAGAAAGCAAACTTCGTACAAACCAAAGTAAATATGGAAGAGAATAAAAAGTGCATGCATTCAAATTACAAGAAAGAGAGAAATTAACATGAGGAAGAACAATACTGGAACATATCAACAAAACGCGTATGAAGGATAGCCATTAAAGTCTCTGAAAAAAGTAGCTAGCAATGAAGGAGGGGCATAGTCAATTTAAATTAGATTGTTTTATACATCTACCTCCAACATTTCTAAGTAACAAGTCATTTATTTTTAAGAGTCTTGTTACAATTTCTTTTGCATTGATTCTTTTCTTAGGGGATTCTACAGTGCACTCCATAGCCATATTGAAGACAAATGACATACATTGCTCTTTCGCAACAAATTGTATGTCCTCTCGACTTAGCAAACTTTCATCAACAATTTTCATTATTGAAATGAGTAGCCAATCATTAACCCAATGCTTTAATGTCATTCCTTCATTAAAAATTTCATTTGTAGGTTTCTTTCCGGTAAAAGTTTCCATTAACATAACCCCAAAGTTATAAACATCTCCATTTGTGGATACTCGTCCTTCGCTTCCATACTCTATGAATTGCAACAATTACATAGTAAGATAAATCATTAATAATAATTTCCTAATACAATGAAGATCATTAAACATAAATAACTTGTTAGGAAGTTTACAATAAATAAAAAATATTTATATTGAACAAACCTAGTGCCATATAGCCTATTGTGGCAGGTGTTTGTGTTTGAGTCACAAATTGATCTTCTCCGGTTAAGAGCTTTGCGATGCCAAAATCACTCAAATGAGCAACCATATTATCATCTAACAATACATTGCTGGGCTTTAAATCACAGTGAATTACAGGAGTAGAATAACCAAAGTATAGATATTCTAAAGCTGATGCAACATCTATCATTATATTCAGACTTTGAAAAATATCCAAAATGTAGTTACTCGAATACAAATACTTCTCCAAACTTCCATGAGGCATGTATTCTAAGACCAATGCTTTAAACTCTTCATTTGAGCAACTACTAATAACTTTGATAAGGTTTCGATGGCGAATACTTTTCATTATTTCACATTCAACATTGAAACTGCTAAACGCCCTTACGTATTGCAGGTCGAAAACCTTCACTGCAACCTCCATCCTGTCCCCAATTCTTGTTTTGTAGATAGAGCCAATACCTCCTCTGCCGATTAGATTGTTTTCATTGAATCCATTTGTTGCTCGACAAAGTTCCAGGTATGAAAACCTTCTCCATGTTGCTTCTGGTGGCATATTAACATCATTTTGTGGCCATTTTTCTGTTTTTCGATATTTTATGATCAACGAAATGACTATTATCATAAATATAATATTTAATGATAGGACAATCCCTAGGGGGAGAGCTTTTTCTCTTGATGTGTGGTGGATGCTAGTTTTGCATGGTGGGACTTGTAAATTGGGTGAACTACATAATAATTCATTTCCTTCAAATGATTCAGCTGAGAAGGTTCCAAAAGATCCTCCACTAGGAATTTCTCTTTCTAGCTTGTTGAAAGAAAGATTTAAATCTTCGAGATATGAGAGTTTCTCTAAGGATACGAGAATAGCCCCAGAGAGATTATTATTGTACTCCGACTAATCTAGATTCAAACCGAGTATGACCACTAGCCGAGACATTTTTTAAAATGTAATGACTAAAGGAACATTTTAGTCAAATTGTAGGGGCTAAATGAACATTTATCCTGGAAATGATCATGTAAGAATTGCGATTTCTTCAGCTTGCAATGTGTTTGAAATAGAACCCGTGGAACTGTTCGAGTAAAGATCCAATCTCTGCAGTTTCATTGTTAGAATAATGTGATGACAGTTGAAGTTAAATACCCAGAGTATTGAGATAACTTAAAAAATTTCGTTGTAGATACATGATTAAATCTCCAAAGTATTAAGATAACTTAGAATATATTTCACAATCACAATCATATTAGAAGTATATATAGCCATAAATATTTTTCTTATTATTGTTGCATCATACATTAAAACAAAAATAATCTAAGAAAATAAATAGTATGATATACAAGACAATTTATGATAAAATGAGGTCACGTTAGTTTAAATGACAAAATGTATACAAATTTCCAATCTTGTACAACTTATACCACGCAGGAAGACTATAAAGATGATCCATTTATAGTGCCAAATATATTAAAAAAAGAAATTCAATTTAAATCTTATGTCTCATACGTTCTGCTCCAACATTTTTAAGCAGTGAGTCTCTAATTTTTGAGAGTCCTGTAACAATTTCTTTTGCATTGATTCTTTGCTCTGGTGATTCTACAGTGCACTTAATAGCCAAATTGAAAACAAATGACATACATTCCTCTTTGGCAAAAAAATGACCGTCCTCCTGACTTAGCAAATTTGCATCAACAACTTCCGTAACTGAAATGGGTAGCAAATCATTAACCCAACACCTTAATGTCATTTCTCCAGAAAAAATTTCATCTGTGGGTTTCTTCCTCGTAAATACTTCAATTAACATAATCCCAAAACTATAAACATCTCCATTCGTGAAAACTCGTCCTTCTCTTCCATACTCTATGAATTCAATAGTTTATCATTAATAATAATTTCTTCATTTAAAGGTCAAGGGATATGAATAACTTGTTATAAAGTTTAAATGGAATAGAAAATATTTAACATAGAACAAACCTGGTGCCATATAGCCTATTGTCGCAAGTGTTTGTGTTTGAGTCAAAGATTGGTCTTCCCCGATCAGGAGCTTTGCGATGCCAAAATCACTCAAATGAGCAACCATATTATTGTCTAACAATACATTGCTAGGCTTTAAGTCACAGTGAATTATAGGAACTGAATAACCAAAATGCAGATATTCCAAAGCTGATGCAACATCTATCATTATGTTCAATCTTTGAAAAATATCCAAAATGCAGTTGCTTGAATACAAAAACTTCTCTAGACTTCCATGAGGCATGTATTCTAGTACCAATGCTTTGAAATCACCAATTGAACAACTGCTGATAATCTTGATAATGTTTCGATGGCGAATACTTTTCATTACTTCACATTCAACATCGAAACTCTTAAAAGCTCTTCCACATTGCTGGTTGAAAACCTTCACTGCAACCTCCATCCCATCCTGAATTCTTGCTTTGTAAACAGAGCCAAAACCTCCTTTGCCAATTAGATTATTTTCACTAAATCCATCAGTTGCTTGGCAAAGTTCTAAGTATGAAAACCTTCTCCATGTTGCCTCTTGTGGCATATAAGCATCATTTGGTTGTTGTCTTCCTCTCTTTCGATATCTTGCAATCAACAAAATGACTGCTATCATAAATATAGTACTCAATGGCAAGAAAATCCCTAAGAGAAGAGTATTTTTCCTTCGTGTGTGTTGGATGCTAGTTTTGCATGGTGGGACATGTAGATTGGGTGAACCACATAATAATTTATTTCCTTCAAATGATTCCGCTGAGAAGTTGCCAAAAGATCCTCCCTTGGGAATTTCTCCTTCCAGCTTGTTGAAAGAAAGATTTAGATCTTTAAGATATGAGAGTTTCTCTAAAGATACAGGAATAGACCCAGAGAGATTGTTGTTGGACAAATTCAAGGATTTCAAGTTCATCAAATCACCAAATGAATCAGGAATTGAGCCTTGCAATATGTTATATTCTAAAAACAGAAATTGTAAATCTTTTATGCCTCCAATTGTATTTGGGATAACACCTGAAAAATTATTCATCGAAAAATCTATTTTTACTAAAACCTTTAAATTTCCAATCTCTAATGGGAGTGGGCCAGTCAAAGAATTTGATGAAAGGTTGAGGTATAATATGTCCTTAAGGTTCCAAAAAGTCGAGGGTATGACGGAAATTAACTCATTGGATGCCAATGAAAGGTTCCTTAGAGAAGCCAAATCACCGAAGCATGCAGGGATTGATCCAGAAAGCTTATTGTTGCTCAAGTCCAACTGATATAGTTTAGCCAAACGACAAACTTCGTTTGGGATTGATCCTTCCAATTTATTATCTGGAAAATACAAAACTTGAAGCTTTTGTAACTTTCCGAGAGTAATCGGAATTGATCCATTCAACTTATTGCCTCCTAAATAAAAGCCTATCAAGTTGGTCAAGTTGCCGATCTCTTCAGGAATGCTGCCACTGACGTTGCAATCGGACATGTCAAATATTTTCAAGGAATGAGAAAGATTACCTACAGACTTCCTTGAAAGAATGCCATCTATTGAATTACTTGATAAGTCAATAAATTCCAAGTACTTGCAATTTGACAATGAGGATAGAAAGCTCAATTCTAGAGTTGAAGATGTCAAATGATTATTATTTAAACCAAGCCGCTTAAGGTTTCTTAAGTTGCCAAAAGTTCTGGGAATAAAACCGGAAAATGAGTTTTTTTGCAACTCTAGTCTGGAGAGCTTAGATGCATTGAAGATAAAATTGGGAATTGAGCCACTAAAATGATTACCCCACAAGTAAAGCTCCTCAAGATTTGGAAGTCGGACATATGGGATTGATTGAAGACTTCCTGAGAGAGAATTATTTTGAAGCCCTACTCCTTGGATTGTTGACATATTGAAAATTTCAGCTGGGATAACACCAACTAATTTGTTCAAACCAAGCGCCAACACCTCCAAATTGCGGAGATTACCGATTTCATTTGGTATCTCACCTGTAGTTTGAAAGAATTACGTTAAGATTTGATTTAGATAACAAATAAAACATAAAAACGAACATACTCTTGAAATAAAAAGTCATTTATACAATACACTGTTATTACAAGTGCTAACACACAAGAAAAGCCCGTCATAAAGGTCAACATACCGTCAATGCTTTAGTTGTTACATACGAATTGCTGCACATTTTCTTTTTCTTTTATTTTTAGGTTCTTTTGGTAAAATATAGGTGAAACAGATTTGTGATTTAAGTGGTAGATAGCCTGTGGTAAATTAATAGGGAGGGTTAAGTATTAATAATGTTCATTTCGAGAAGTTATGAGAGAATTGTACAAAAATATTTTTGACAAATATCTGTAAAAACTAAGTACGCAAAATATATATGCCATTTAAGTAATCAAGCAATAGGTGATCGGAAGATTGTGTAATTTAAACTAAAAGATCAAATTATGTGGTGAAAAGTAAAAGCCTAATTCGATTAAGGCCACTACTAAAGTTAATCAAGCCCCAGCAGTATTTCAATTACAGCAAGGCAAAGTAAGTTCAATAAAATAAAACTGTATATGGAACATTATTCATATTACAACTTATGGAACAACTTTCATAATTAAACTCCGTGATCATACGCACCTTGAAGTCCATTAAAGCTAAGATATAATTCCTCAAGTTTGGTCAAGTTCCCGATTTCTTTTGGTATGGCTCCCGCGAAATCATTGTATGACAAACGTAAGATTCTTAAATATGTGCAATTTGATAGAGCGGACGGTATTCCTCCATGAAACATGTTTTTAGACAAATTAAGAGATTCAAAAAAAGGAAGATTGCTGCAAATATTTGTAGGAATTTCACCAGATAGCTGGTTGTCACCAAAACTTAGCAACTTTAGTGTATGTATGTTGAAGATGGAGGAAGGAATGGAACCAGAAAACTGGTTAGAATGGAGAAAAAGTGATTGCAGAGAAGATAGATTCCCAAGTCGAGAAGGAATGGTGCCCGAAAGACTTAAGTGAGAAATATTCAAGGCTGTAACTCTATGGCTGTGGACATCACAAGTGACTCCCGTCCAATTACAGAAAGAGATACTTGAGTTCCAATTTTTGGCGAAGAAATTGGTTGGATCATTAGTTATGTGAGTTTTCAGGGCATGCAGAGCATCTAGATCTGTGGTGATATTACTTGTGTTGGCTGCTTCAGCTGCAATAAATAAGAAAATAAGAATTAAATGATGGACTAAGAGAAATCTGCTCATCATACTGAGAGAATGAACTCTTTCCCTGAGATGAGACTATTTAAATTATAAGTGTGTGCTTGGTTGGATTGGTAATGCAAGAACACTCATAAGATTGCTATATACCAAGTATTTATAATGAAACCAAAATTTCTAAGAAGATACAGGAGAAAAAGGCCAGCATGCCTTAAACTAGAGCTTCAGTCAACAAAATCCTATCTTTATAATAATTCTAGTGATTTTAGACCTACTTAATAATTGGCAAATGGAAAGTAATTTTTTTGACAATTGTTGTTTATATATATAATCATATTTGTATTGTTATAGGGATTTAAGTTTTAACATTTTCAGACCCAAGGGGAGATTATCACTCTGGTTAAATAGATTAAAATACAAAGGTAGATTTTGAATTGTGAAGGAAGTTAGGAAGAGGTGTGAAAAAAAATTTAAAAATGGGAAACTTATTTTTAATGTGATTGTGATAGTTTTCATCACAGCATAATTCTACTCATTCAAAACAAAAATAAAATAAAATAAAATTCCAAAATTTTCTTCCCCATAGTAACATGACATACGTAAATGCAACATTCTTTGGAGTCTTGAACAGAAATTTTTGGATAAATTGAAGTATTATTTTTGTATCGCTTTCTTTTAAGTTTGAGATAATTAATTTCTCCGGAAAATTTTACAAACAGAGCAGGCCTTCACCAAAAGCCTAAGGATAAAAAACAGGGGAAAAACAGAGGAGAAAAAGATTGGTGCAAATTGCAAAAGCATTAAATAATATTAGTTATATTTTCATTAGTTGAAAAAGACTCCAGCAATAATTTTAAGCAAAGCCAGTGCTTCACGCCTTCACTTGATTTGTCAAGTAATGTCTTATACATCAATTTTCACGTATTTTAGCAAATTTCAAAGTATTGGCCACTCTTAACCTGCCAAATGAGAACTTTTAGCCGGACTCAAAAGATAAAATTTCATGGCAAGCAAGTGGCAAAAGTCAATGAAGGAGGAGGCAATGGTAATGATTGGTTTTTATATTGTAGAACATTTTATAATGATGATTTTATGTCACAACTAACTTAGTGTTATTGTTTAATCATTATTGGCCCCATTCAAAAAAAATCTTGATTCTACAACTACCCAAGACTTTTTTTCAGTAGAGGAGATCATGAAGACAAAAATTTAGGTGAGACAATTCTCAGATCACCATATTGACATGGTTAGATTTTCAAATTTAATTTCGACAAGTATGAGACAATAATATCGGTGGAACAGCCCACTTGAAATATTAATTTATTTAGACGGCCCCATCCCTCTCTCTCACTTATCAAAATTAAATTGAACGGTTTAACGTAATTCTTTCTCAACAACTTGACAATGTTTATTTTAATGAAAAGTTCAATGCACGTTGTCCAAATATTACATCAAAGAGAGAAAGGAATTTAAGGATTCGAAGTGTAGTATAACAAGAGAAATCGTATGGCTTGAATTGTATTTGGGAGGGACACTCATTTATCAATTGGCGTTTTTTCAATCTCTCCCCAAAAATTTTCTTTTCATGTAAAAGAAACTAGTGGCCCATTAATTAGTTATGCATGCTTCTATGGCCCCAAATTTAACATTTTTTTCAACCCTTATAACCCTACTCAGAAGTAACGACTTGCAAAATGGGAGACAATCGAACGGTGACACTAAACCGATTTATTAATGTGGTGAGTGACTCAGAAGACCGATTGACTTGACTGGGCAAAGATATACTTTCCTAGTTGTTATGGCAATAAAAATTAAAATCGATAAGATTGACAAACGAATAAAGCGAGCGAAGATATATGAGATATTACCCGGAGGAGAAATCTAGAATATTTTCGATATATTGCAATTAATTAATGCATGCATGATATGTGTAATTGAATTTAATATACTCACTATTTGTATGATGATTTTTTAAAACAAATGCATAAACATCATCCGGGCCGCCTTTAGAATTTGAGGGGCCTTAGGTAAAATTTTTTTATGAAACCTTTATTATTTTGTAATTTTAATACTCAAAGACATATAAAAAGGATCAAAATTTATTCCATCTTTAATTCTTGAATTTCAACAATAAAAAAAATCAAAAGTTTAAAAAATAAAACCTAAAAAATAGTCAAGAAGATTAATTTTTTTATTCCATTAAAACCGTTAAAAAACAAACAAACAAATAAATAAAAACAATTTTATTTTCAAATAGAATATTTAAAATGATAGAAAATAAAAATTTTAAAATGATGAGTTGACGTTCAAAAATAAAAATGGACTTTATATTTTAAGAAACTAAGTATTTTAAATGAACCAATGAATATAATAATTTTATTTGTAGAGAAGAGAACAAGAAATTTTGTTCATTTACTAATTCTTGAGATTACGAGGTTTTTAATAGAAATTAAAAGAAATATTAAAAGTCAAATATGTTAATATTGAATAATTGAAAAGGAATGAAGGTTAAAGAATATTATTAATTATATTTCTTTAAAATTAAGGTTCCCAAATGTAGATTTTTTATAAAAAATAATTCTTCGTTATAGAATAATTAAGAATAGAGAGATATCTAATAAACTTTTTGATTTCTTGAAATACGTATTAAAAATATTTTATTAATTAGATAATTATTAAGGAAATACTCAAAAAATGAGGCCTTAGGCGACGGCCTTGTTTGTCTATATCTAAAGCTACCCCTGATATCATAACATTATTTGCTTGTTGTATGATTGATATGGTGCATTTGATGTATTCTAAAATTTCTCTATCAGAAGAAACAGGAAAAGAGAACTTGGTTTGCAGGTTGAACAAATCTCTATACGGTCTCAAACAGGCGCCAAGGTGTTGGTATAAGAGATTTGATTCCTTCATCATGAGTCTTGGATACAACAGACTCAGTTCAGACCATTGTGCATATTACAAGAGGTTTGAAGATAATGATTTCATTATTTTATTGTTGTATGTGGACGACATGTTTGTAGCAGGTCCCAACAAAGATCGAATCCAAGAAATGAAGGCACAATTGGCTAGGGAGTTTGAAATGAAGGACTTGGGACCAGCAAACAAGAGGAGACAGAAATAACAGGAAGATTTGGCTTTCACAGAAGAATTACTTGAAGAAAATCTTGCGACGCTTCAACATGCAAGATTGTAAGTCAATTTCTACCCCACTTGTTAATTTCAAATTATCCTCAAGTATGCGTCCTAGTAATGAAGCAGAGAGGAAAGAGATGTCTCGAGTACCGTATGCATCAGCAGTGGGAAGTTTAATGTTCGCTATGATATGTACAAGACCGGACATTGCACAAGCAGTGGGAGCAGTCAGTCGATACATGGCGAATCCTGGTGGAGAGCATTGGATAGCTGTGAAGAGGGTTCTGAGATACATCAAAGGAACCTCAGATGTTGCATTATGTTATGGAGGATTAGAATTTACTGTTAGGGGCTATGTGGATTCAGATTTTGCAGGAGACCTTGATAAAAGGAAATCCACTACTGGTTATGTGTTTACACTTGCGGGAGCAGCTGTAAGCTGGGTTTCGAAACTGCAGACCATTGTGGCTTTATTTACAACAGAAGCAGAGTACATGCCAGCTACACAAGCTTGCAAGGAAGCTATTTGGATACAAAGGTTATTGGAGGAGCTCGGGCACGAACAAAAGAAAATTTTTGTATTTTGTGACAGTCAGAGTGCGTTGCACATTGCAAGGAATCCAGCCTTTCATTTCAGGACAAAGCACATAGGAGTTCAGTATCACTTCGTTCGAGAAGTAGTGGAAGATGGAAGTGTGGATTTACAGAAAATCCATACCAAAGAGAACCTAGCAGACGTTTTGACCAAGCCGATAAATACTGATAAGTTTATCTGGAGTAGATCCTCTTGTGGCCTAGCAGAAACGTAGGCAACATGATTATGGCGAAGCAGAAAGGATGGTGTGGAGATTGATTAATTCTCAATCAAATCTCCAAGTGGGAGAATGTCAAAGTTGGCGTTGGCTGCATCTAGAAGAGTTTGGCATGGCTGCATCTAGAAGTTTTGAGTAGAATGTTGGCACTTGGTTTGGAATTCTAGATAATGTAAGCTTAAGGTTTTGGCCACTTGTTTTTTTGACTTTTGAGGAAAAACTTTGCCTATAAATACAAGCTCTCACTTAGAGCTTGTATCAACAAAATCAATTCCATTTTTTGAGAGCAATTAAGGGAGTTGAGAGAGAGTTTAAGAGCTTGCATTTATAAGCTCTTATTTTAGTGATTTGAGAGTTTGGGTGTATTGGGGTTTTGGGTAGTGAGTTAAAATACTACAATACTTGTAACTCCTTTTCACTAGTAAAATATTTCCTTCTGTCTTCGCCCGTGGATGTAGGCTAAAAGCCGAACCACGTAATTTCTGGTGTCCTCTAGTGTGCTTGTTCTTTATTTTATTTCCAATTTCATTTTATCTGCGGTCCTGCTGTACCCACCAATTTCCTAACAATTACTAATGAGTAATGCTATTTGGACATAAAATTACACACGAAAATGCACTAAAACTGTAAAAGACATGAAGCATTCACTAAAAGATAAAATTTATTCACTTTATTAATCTTGTCCTTCTGTACAAGTATTCTCATTCTATTTGTTTTGGGCAATTTTACGTGCAAATAGCAATCAGTCATAGCACGCTTGCCAGCATGGCATATAGTTTTACAGCGACAGCCTACTAACACTCTTGAATCCCACAATACTCTGCTAAGCTTGAGTGCAGACAATAAACTGTGCTCCTTCCTTAGGCCATAATATGATCCTTGTGATGAACTTGATACTCCGAAATATACAACTGTTTTAAAAGATGGAGAAGGTGAATCAAGTGAAGTGTGAGCATAAAAAATATAAGTAGATAAACGAATATATCCTTTCATGCTCTGTTCAGAACAGAGTTTAAAACAATTGGGAATAGAGAGAACTTGTATTTGCGAATTTATACAGACACATCACAACCTTGGATTTTTTCGAAGTGAAATTTTGAAAGGCTAATTTAGGTAATACTTAAGTATCATTAGAACATTACAGATGGATAATGAATTAAGTGTAAGATTTATGTGCTTCTAGTAAATGACAGCTCTGTGGATCAGTAATCCTCCTTTTCTTTTCTAATTCTCTATGCAGGTAAGAATCATCTTATTTTGCTCCATTAGAAAGAATAGTAAATGGCTTGCATTGGCCGATAAGAACAGCACGGTGTTGCCCAATTGCAGCTTTGAGCAAAGTATCTTATGACATGTGATAAGGTCCATTTTTCAATCTACCAGCTCTGATATTCATAAAATGCAGAATATGCATTAGCTGATGGACAGAAAGCTATATGCGTTCAAACACTCAAATCCTTCTAAATCCTACAAAGTATTCATAATTTTCCAGATATATATCAAGCAAAAGAAAAATAATAAAATCACACATACCTAATTCTAGTAAATGGAAGACCAGATTTTTTTCCCAAAAAAAAACTCTTCACTCACGTTTGAGTCGTGAGTCGAATTTATGAAAATTAAACAAAATGAGAAATAAGACAATTCGGTAACCATTTTTGTGGATAACCTACCCTAGGGGTGTGTTTACTATTTTTCGGTAGTAAAATAATAAAAACTAAAACACAAAGTGAAAAAAATAATTATCAAAAAATTTTGATGGTGAAATGATAATATAAAAAAAATTAGATGGTAAATTAAAAATATCGCTTTCAAAATTATTGGTCAATATAAAGTGGTTGGCGTGCCTAATGGACAAGGCAGCTGCTCTGCACTCTTCTAAAACGAAGCCTTCGGCGCAAGTCGCAATTCGACCAAGTACTTCCAAATGAACCTCCACTTAGCGACGTACATCTACGAGCTGCTCTATTTTCTAGATTTCATTTGATTGAATTCGGTCCATTTGATATGGTGATAGGATAATGCTTAATAGCTTTTACTTCTTCTTCTTCTTCTTCATCATCATACTGATCAGCCCATTTGTTCTATCAATTTTAATTTAAATTACAAAAAGAAAATTCGAACTTGAACTTAACCATTCAAACCAAACTGTAACTAAAGAAAACAAATACTTAAGGATTGTCGTCATCATTGCATCATTATGCTTTTTTTTTTAAGGTCTCCACAGACAGAATGCAACTTTGCTTGCATAGATAAGTGTCTCTTTTTCAAATTTCCATTAAATAAATTCAATTTATTTATATTTAAAAAAAAATACTATACTTAGACCAATTGAGAACAAGATGTTAGGAAACCAGATGTTTTAGGGAAAAGAAAGGATATATAAAAATTGTAAAACAACAATTAATTGGTGAGCAATCAGTTAAGATTTTTAAGTACGTTGATCATGTGGTAAGGTATATTTGCAAGTTAGATTTTGTGTAGCATTTACTTAATTGTCTTAAATTTAATATGTCAAAAGTCTATAGTAGACCTCAAATTTCTAAAATTTGATTTGACTCACTTCCATTTGTTTGAAAATTATAATGTGATATAGGAATCTTTAATTACAAGACGTTAAAAAAATTGAAAATGACAATATGACAATGCTTGTTTTAATGAAAATTCAATGTATATTCCCTTCATGTGACAATAGATGTTGAAGTGTTGTTGCTATTCGTTTGATAATTCAAGGATCACAAGTGCCAATAAATAGTATGACAAGAACAATTGTGTAGCTTGACTTGTATTTGTGACAGATACTCATTTATGATCTTCAACACGAATTAGCCTTTTTTCAATCTCCCTGCAAAATTTTACGCGCTTTATGGGTTGCAACATTTTTTTCAATTCTTAATCCAACTCAGAAGTCCCAGTTTCGAAGTCGATGAAAGAGAAGATAATCGGACGGTGACTAATTAGTGACTAAACTGATTATTTATATACCACATGCAAATATTATGCCAAAAGTCAATGTATATTGCCAAGTATTACATCAAAGAGACAGCGGATTTCCCTCCATGTGACAACAGATGTTGAAGTGTTGTTGCTATTCGTTTGATAATTCAAGGATCACAAGTGCCAATAAATAGTATGACAAGAACAATTGTGTAGCTTGACTTGTATTTGTTATAGATACTCAGTTATGATCTTTAACATGAATTAGCCTTTTTTAAGATGAAGAATTAGTGGCCCATTAATTAATTTTACGTGCTTCATGGGTAACAACATTTTTGTCAATTCTTAATCCAACTCAGAATTCAAAGTTGGATCTCTTTCCATGAGACAACATGTTGAAGCGTCTCTGCCATGCGTTTGATAAATGTGTGGCTTGAATTATTGTAATCGTCCGGGACACACTTTTCTTATCTTTAACTTGAATTATTGTAATTCAAATTGTTTTTTTTTTCCCTCTATCTTACCCTTTTGAGCTTCCAATTATCTTATTTGCCAAAGTATTCATAATTTTCTAGAAATCAAGCAAAAGGAAAAATAATTAAATGACACTAATCTTTTTATAGTAAATGAAAGACCATATTTTTACAACAAATTCTTCGCTCACAATTAATCGTTAGTCAAATTTATGAAAATTGAACAAAATGAGAAACAAGACAAGTTGGTAACTATTTTTTTATATATAAAACCAACAGTAAATAGATTCACACTTAAAATTTCCAATACAAACATTTTGTTTTCTATCAGACACTTCATTCACTCATAGTACCATGACATATATCAATTATCTAAAAATTGAAAAAATTAATCATTCTATCTATATTATTTGAAGTTCAAATTTTTATCAATTATACAAATTAAACGATTTATCGAGTTATGTCACATTCATCAATTAACTGAATTTCAACAAATTTTAAAGGATTGGCCGCTGAGCTGAGTAAGAAAGTTCTTTGCGTGTCAAATAAACAGGGGAATGATTGTTTCTTATAGAAGTATTCATTTTCATTGAATGACTTAAACAGTGCTTAATGGGACAGATTGTTTTTCATGCTAAGCATTCATTGAAAATGAAAAAAAAAAGTTTCCACTGAATGAATTTAACAGTGCCCCATTAATATGATAATTGTGTTGTTTTATATATTTATTTGTTTTCTGAGTGACACCAAACCGATTCAATTTGTTGGATCTAATTTAGTTTATTCGGTTAATTTTTCTGTGCATTCCGGTGGTTTGATCCAATTCCAATGTCCCATGGCCGTAACGTTCACGTGACTCACCTGGCTTTGCAGGAATCGTCGACTTCTCTATTTATACGAGAAGAGTGAAGGTAATTATCTTGCTGTCCTTCAACACGAATTAGCCTTTTTTTCAATCTCCCTGCAAAACTTTTCTTTTAAGAAGAAGAATTAGTGGCCCATTAATTAATTTTACGCGCTTTATGGGTAGCAACATTTTTTTCAATTCTTAATCCAACTCAGAAGTCCTAGTTTCTAAGTCGATGAAAGAGAAGATAATCGAACAGTGACTAACTAGTGACTAAATTGATTATTTATATACCACATGCAAATATTATTAATTCAATCTAATTTATTATAATTATTATCATTTTTAATGAAAAGCAAAATAATTCTTAACGTGTCTAATGGATAGTACTTTCTTGGGCTCTTTGCATTCTTTCTTCAAGGAGGGAATGCCCTTTGATTCGCCCCGTTCACAAGTCACACAAGTCACACAAGTCAATAATCGAAAAGACCCCAGGACAAGGTATGTTGTTTCTTGATGGTAATTAGACAAACTGTATGTTTGTAATAATAGACAGCTAATACTCTAGGAAAAGAATCAAGGATTGGTGGAGTTTGGGAGTCGGGAAAACGGAAGAAAAAGTGAAAAAAAAATATAGAAAATCTTTATGATAAGAAACAGAAACGTCGTAAAATTCAAGTAACAGGTTTTAAATTGAAATGACCTATTTATAGAAGCAATAATGTTATGTTTACTCAGTTTTGAATATAAATATGCATTAAAATTTTTAATCTCCTACATTCCACAAAGCATTCATAATTTTCAGGACATGAAGCAAAAGAAAAAAAATAATTAAATCACACTCATCTGATTACAATAAATAGAAGACCAGATTTTTCCAACAAACTCTTCACTCGTAATTGATCGTGAGTCAAATTTATGAAAATTAAACAAAATGGAAAACAAGACAAGTCACAATTGCTTTTATGGATAACGTACACTAAATGGATTCGCACTTAAAATTTTTAATACTAGCATTGTATTTTCTATCAAAAATTTCATTCATTCACTCATAGTAACACGACACATGTTAATTACTAAATATTGAAAAAATTAATCATTTTATCTACCTTACTTGAAATTTAAATTTTTAACAATTCTACAAATTAAACTATTTATAGAGCTTCATGTCGCATTCATCAATTAAATGAAATTTAACAAATTTTAAGTAATCAGCTGCCGAGCCGGCTAAGAAAGCTCTTTGCTCGTGTCAGGAATGAAATAATAAAATTATGTTTTTCCTCCTCTCCTGCGGATCAGAACAGAGTGTTAAGCGTTTCACTTCATGAAAGCATGAATCAACAGATTCAATGGAAGCGGAGACAATCGGACAGTGACTAATTAATATGGAATATGTATGGTAATTGTCTCTTGTTTTCTTTATTTATTTAACAAATTAATTTTAATATTCAAACAACAGTTAGCTAACCATCTGAAGATCTAAAGTACGAACAGTAGCTCTATGTTTGTACAAATAGACAGCTAATTGTTGCGGACCGCCCAATTCGCTAGCCCAATTGCCCACAATTTCAGGCTAGAGAGCCAACACAAAGCCAAGAGTGCTAGCTTGGCCCAATTCCGGAAGGTTCTAGGAAAATCTAGCACATGTGAACATGTAAATATTCTAGAATTCTTTATACAATTCCAGCACATGTAAATAGCTAGGAAATTGTAGAATACTCTAGAGTTTGGCAAAGTTTGACAAAGCCTCCCCTATAAATATGGGATGGCATTAGGCATTTGTATCCAACAAGCATTGTAATCTCTCTTTGTGCAATACAAGTTCTTTCTTTGGCTCAATTGCTCTCTTCTCTTGTTCGAGAAGCTCTAGGCTTACTTAGCAACATTCGGCAAAGTTGTCTAAGTGCCGCACGGGTTAGCTGCGCAAAACACTCATCCCGTGACAGGTGGTATCAGAGCTAAGGTTTGCACGCACGCAAGTAGCTCACGAAGCAATGGCCAACCCTTCGAACGTAGCACAAGAGGGTGTTGTTGGTGTGGATGTTCCACCAGAACCAAGCCGCGGCCGAGAGGGAGAACGCGCCCAAGGCAAGAATCGTGGCAAGTCCAAGGCCCCATCCGTGGATGCGTTGGAGCCTCGTGTAGGCACTCTCGAAATAGCCTTGTCCGCCACTCAAGATAACCTTGAGGGATTAGAGAGAAGAGTGGACAATCTCGAGGGAGAATACGCCGAGTTCACGGTGGCCACAAAAGCTCTCATGCATGAGCAAGCGAACATTCTCCGAGGTGAGTTTCGTTCTTTCCATGATGAGTTGCTAAAACTTCGTAGTTTTGTTCAGGACGAACTACGTGCTGTCCGTGCGGAAGTGGATGAAGTCCGCTCGGATTGGGCATGGCACAAGCGCACACTCTCTGCAAGTCCAGCTTCCGCAAACTCGAGTGATGCGCGCCGCATTGATGTGCCAATGCCCGACACCTACGATGGCACACGCAACGCCACAATCGTGGACAACTTCCTATTCGGGTTGGATCAATACTTTGATGCCATGGGTGTACGAGATGAGGCATCGAAGGTGGGCACTGCACCCACTTATTTTAGAGGCGCTGCACAATTATGGTGGTGTCGCAAGTATGGCGAGATGGGCAAGGGAATTTGCGCCATCGACACTTGGGCCGACTTCAAGCAAGAACTCCGAAAGCAGTTCGCCCCAAGCAATGCGGAGAAGGAAGCGCGAGCGCGCTTACGTCACCTCAAGCAAACGGGTAGCATTCGGGACTACATCAATGAGTTCACTACCCTTATGTTGGAGATAAGCGACATGTCCGACAAGGATTCACTCTTCTACTTCCAAGATGGCCTCAAGGATTGGGCCAAGACCGAGCTTGATAGGCGTGGTGTTCAAACGCTTGACGACGCCATCACCGTTGCGGAATCGCTCACCGAATACTCTTCCTAATCCAAAGAAAGAAGTCTAGCCAAGGCAAAAGTGGGGGAGAGAGTCGCAAGGACAAGGGCAACAACCGCAAAAATTGGGGGCAGAAAAAGCCGCCTAGCAACAAGGGCTGGCAAGGAAAATCGGAGGGCAAGAAGAAGGTGCCAAAGCCGCGAAGCCCATGCTTCATATGCAATGGTCCGCATTGGGTACGCGACTGTCCGGAGAAGCGGTCACTTAATGTTCTTACTGCCCAACTCAAGAGCAACCCCACAATGTCCACGGAGGAACCCCAACTCAGCATGGGTTCTCTCCAACGCCTCGGCGCACTCAACCGCTAACAGCCCGCACTAGTCAAGATAGGGCTCATGTATGTTAGCGCAAAAGTAAATAGCCAGTCCGTTCACGCGCTGCTAGATACGGGAGCGATGCACAACTTCGTGTCCGTAGACGAGGCCAAGCGCTTAGGCCTCAAGGTCACCAAGGAAGGAGGCACAATGAAGGCAGTAAACTCACCCGCCAAGCCAATTGCGGGAATTGCACAAGGCGTGCACATCACACTCGGTACGTGGAGCGGAAAGCTTGACTTCTCCATCGTACCCATGGACGACTTCAAGATGGTCCTTGGCATGGAATTCTTTGACCAAGTCCATGCCTTCCCGCTGCCCGCTACAAACTCCCTAAGCATCCTCGACGGGAGCAAAGCATGCATGGTACCTACGGAGCGAGGCAAGTCCGAGGAGAAGACACTCTCCGCCATGCAATTCAAGAGGGCTTTCAAGAAGGACCCAAGCTTCTTGGTCTCCATTCGGGAACTAAATGAGGAAGGAGATAGCGGAATGTCGCCAAGCCAAGTCCCTCCGCGAATTCAAGCCGTCCTCAATGAGTACAAGGACGTGATGCCTCCAGAACTTCCGAAGAAGCTCCCACCTCGACGAGAGGTAGATCATGCGATCGAGCTGGAACAAGGCGCGAAGCCACCAGCCTTGGCGCCCTACCGAATGGCGCCACCCGAATTAGAGGAGTTGCGGAGACAACTCACAGACTTGCTAGACGCAGGCTACATTCGCCCCTCGAAGGCCCCATTTGGTGCACCGGTCCTCTTCCAAAAGAAAAAAAATGGATCGCTGTGGATGTGCATCGACTATAGAGCGCTCAACAAGATCACCATCAAGAACAAGTATCTGATTCCTTTGATTGAGGACTTGTTCGACCAGCTTGGCAAAGCGCGGTACTTCACCAAACTTGACTTGCGCTCCGGGTACTACCAAGTGCGCATCGCCAAAGGAGATGAACCGAAGACAGCGTGCACAACAAGGTACGGGTCTTTCGAATTCCTTGTGATGCCTTTTGGCCTTACTAATGCACCCGCCACATTTTGCACACTCATGAACAAGGTACTCCAACCATTCCTCGACCGCTTTGTGGTCGTGTACTTGGACGACATAGTGGTGTATAGCACCACGCTCGAGGATCATGCCCGACATTTGCGACAAGTCCTCCAAGTACTTCGAGACAACGAGCTCTTCCTCAAACTAGAGAAGTGTTCGTTTGCCCAACAAGAGGTGGAGTTCCTTGGCCACAAGATTGCGGACGGGAAGATCATGATGGAGAATGACAAAGTAAAGGCCATCCTCGAATGGGAACCTCCCTCGAAAGTGCTCGAGCTTCGCTCATTCCTTGGGCTGGTGAATTACTACCGTCGCTTCATCAAGGGCTATTCAGCCAAGGCGGCACCCTTGACGGATATGCTCAAGAAAAACAGAATGTGGCATTGGTCCGAAAAATGCCAACGCGCATTCGAGGAGTTGAAGAAGGCAATTTCGGAAGAACCAGTCCTTGCCCTTCCGGACCACACAAAGCCCTTCGAAGTGCAAACGGATGCCTCGAATTTCGCTATAGGAGGAGTCCTCATGCAAGAAGGCCACCCAATAGCGTTCGAGAGTCGAAAGCTAAATGACACGGAACGCCGCTACACGGTGCAAGAGAAGGAGATGACAGCCATCATCCATTGCCTAAGAGTGTGGCGACATTACTTGCTTGGCTCACACTTCACAATTATGACGGACAACGTGGCAACAAGCTACATTCAGACGCAAAAGAAGTTGAGTCCGAAGCAAGCACGGTGGCAAGATTTCCTAGCGAAATTCGACTATCGGCTCGAGTACAAACCGGGTAAAGCCAATGTCGTTGCGGATGCTCTAAGCCGCAAGGCTGAATTGGCAACTCTTAGCATGAGCCAACCGAAGTCCGACCTTGTCTCACGCATCAAGGAAGGTCTCCAACAAGATCCGCTAGCAAAGGATTTGCTGGAGAAGGTGCTCAAGGGAAAGACAAGGCGCTTTTGGCAAGAGGAAGGCATCCTCCTCACCAAGGGAGATCGGCTATTTGTGCCAAGGTGGGAAACTTGTGGAAGGAAGTCATCAAGGAGTGCCACGACTGTAAGTGGGCTGGTCACCCAGGAATTGAGTACACCACCGCACTAGTCCAAGCCTCGTATTTTTGGCCGCACATAAGGGACGACATCGAGGCATATGTGCGAACTTGCCTTGTGTGCCAACAAGACAAGGTGGATCATCAACTCCCAGCGGGATTATTGGAGTCGCTGCCGCTAGCAACAAGGCCATGGGAAAGTGTCTCCATGGACTTAATCACATCGCTGCCCAAGTCCGAAGGTTGCGGAAGCATCATGGTCGTTGTAGACCGATACAGCAAGTATGCCACATTTATTGCCACGCCTGTTGATTGCAAAGCGGATGAGGCAGCCCGCCTATTCGTCAATCACATTGTGAAGCTTTGGGGAGTTCCGAAGAGCATTGTGAGCGACCGAGACCCTCGGTTCACTGGGCGGTTTTGGACGGAGTTCTTTAAAATGTTGGGGACCGACCTCAAGTTCTCGACAAGCTTCCACCCACAAACGGATGGGTGGACCGAGCGCATTAATGGCCTCCTCGAGATGTACTTGAGGCATTATGTGTGCGCTCACCAGCGGGATTGGGCGAAGCTACTCGACATCGCCCAATTTTCTTATAACTTGCAGCGAAGTGAGGCTACGGGCAAGAGTCCGTTCGAGATCATCATGGGATTCCAGCCCATGACCCCCAATGCCATAGCCTTGACTTACGGAGCGAAAAGCCCCGCGGCACACAAGCTCGCCCGCGAATGGCATGAGGAAGCGGACATCACGCGAGCCTACCTCGACAAAGCCGCGAGGAAAATGAAGAAATGGGCAGATACAAGGAGACGGCATGTTGAGTACAAGGAAGGTGTTCAAGTCATGATCAAGCTCCTACCCCAACAATTCAAGACTTTGCGGAAAGTTCACAAGGGGTTAGTGAGACGCTACGAGGGACCCTTCCGAGTTGTTCGACGTGTGGGCAACGTCTCGTATCAACTCCAACTTCCGCCAAGACACAAGATCCATCCGGTCTTCCATGTGAGCCTTCTCAAGCCATATCACGAAGACATGGGAGAACCAAGTCGCGGAGAATCGAGGCGCGCGCTAACTGCCGTTGTCACCGTGTTCGATAAAGATGTGGACTACATCATTGCGGACCAGACGGTTTCAAGGAGGGGCGTGCCAGCACATAGCGAGTACTTGGTGAAGTGGAAAAACCTCCCCGAGAGCGAAGCCACTTGGGAACGTGAAGATTATTTATGGCAATTCGCTGAACACATCCAGAGGTTCAAGCACGAAAGCGCGACGAGGACGCCGCGAGCTTAAGTGGGGGAGGATGTTGCGGACCGCCCAATTCGCTAGCCCAATTGCCCACAATTTCGGGCTAGAGAGCCAACACAAAGCCAAGAGTGCTAGCTTGGCCCAATTCCGGAAGGTTCTAGGAAAATCTAGCACATGTGAACATGTAAATATTCTAGAATTCTTTATACAATTCCAGCACATGTAAATAGCTAGGAAATTGTAGAATACTCTAGAGTTTGGCAAAGTTTGACAAAGCCTCCCCTATAAATATGGGATGGCATTAGGCATTTGTATCCAACAAGCATTGTAATCTCTCTTTGTGCAATACAAGTTCTTTCTTTGGCTCAATTGCTCTCTTCTCTTGTTCGAGAAGCTCTAGGCTTACTTAGCAACATTCGGCAAAGTTGTCTAAGTGCCGCACGGGTTAGCTGCGTAAAACACTCATCCCGTGACATAATACTCTATAACATCAAGGACTGATGGTGTTTGGGAGTCGGGAAAATGAAAGAGAAAGTAATAGAAACTTAAAATACGAGTTGCAGGTTCTAAGCTCACACGAGATAGAAGCTATAAAAGAGGGACAAGATGAATCAAATGAAGTGAAAGCACACAAAACATATATAGCTAAGTGACCCTCCATGCTCTGTTCAGAAAAGAGTTAAAAGAATAACAGTAGAAATAGTGAAAATCTAAAGAACATTTTTAAATGTGATTGTGATAATTTTATCGAAAAATAATTCCACTAATTTTAAAAAAAGTTTATTCTATAATTTTCTTCTCATACTAAGTTAGAACATGACATATATCAAATATCTAAACAGTTGAAAAACTTGGCCATTCGTGCTACATTAATTCCTTGAAACTCAAAGATATTTTTGTATGAATTGTTGGAATTAGTGGTGTTCGATCGATAATTGTAATTATGTTTTTTTTTAAATTGAGATAATTTACTAGTCCGGAAAATTATACAAATCAGTGATGATA
Source organism: Citrus trifoliata (assembly GCA_018350135.1). Classification (NCBI taxonomy): domain Eukaryota; kingdom Viridiplantae; phylum Streptophyta; class Magnoliopsida; order Sapindales; family Rutaceae; genus Citrus; species Citrus trifoliata. The sequence continues at coordinate 7,440 of VKKW01000514.1, read as the reverse complement.
ATTGTAATTATGTGATTGTAATTATGTTTTGTTTTAATGTAAAGTCAACTTACATTGCCCCAGGGATACGTCAAAGAGTGAAGGATATTCCCCTCTATGAGAGAATAGACGTTGAAGTGTTTTTGTGAGGGACACAAATTCCTGGTCTTTAACTTGAATTAGTTTTTTGCTTCTCGTAAATAACAACTCTGTGGATCAGTAACCCTCCTTTTCGTTTCTAATTTTCTGTCCAGGTAAGAATCATTTTATTTTACTCCATTAGAAAGCACTGTAAAATCTTATGACAGGTAATAAGGTCCATTTCTCAATCAACCAGCTTTGATTTCATAAAATACAGAATATGCACTAGCTGATCGATAGTAAACTATATGCATTCAAACTTTCAAAATTCTTCTAAATCCTACAAAGTGTTCAACATTTTCCACGTATATTTCAAACAAAAGAAAAATAATAAAATCATTCAGACCCGAGACAGAGTATGCTGTTTCTTGACAGTAATTAGACAAACAGTCGGTCTATGTTCGTGTAAACAGACAGTTAATACTCTAGGAAAATCAAAGACTGGTGGTGTTTGGGAGTCGGGAAAGTGGAAGAAAAAGAGAATGGAAAAAAAATCTTTATGAAGAGAAACAGAAACGTAAAATACAAATAACAGGCTCGAAGCTCAAATGAGTTATTTATAGTAGTAATGCTATGGTACTTAATTTGAAACATAAAATCAAACAACTCCTCGATGTAAGTTCTTTGCGTGTCAATAAGGGTGCCACGAGTTGACTGCAAATTGCCTATGTCAATGAAAGAGGGCGCAATGAGACTGATTGTTTTTTAATATAAGCACTCATTTTTATTTCACATTTAAATGAAGCCTTCATATACATTATTGTGTCAGAAAGTTTTCAATCAAATTAGTTTGAACAATTTTCACAGTTTTAGCCAGGCAAGAAAGTCTTTCAAGCGTCCAAAGGAGAAGCAAGCTGTGAAAGATTTTGGATTCCATTATTGATATGAAAACTAAAACCGTTTTCTTGACTTCTTTACAAGGGAGAACGTGTTCTGTTATATGTACAAAATAATTATAATATAAGAAAGTGATTAGGAGGGATATTCCATATTTCCTTCGTAAAGAGTCTGTAACTGGCCGTCATTGTCTTCTTATTTTGGCTAGTAGTCGTCGAGCTAGCTGTGATATTTTGTTTAATCTTGCCATGTGCATAATGTGGACCAATCGTGACATGGTCAAGCCATTAATCAGCTAAGGCATTGGAAATTGCTAAATTACTTTCCAAAATTGTGACGTGGTCTTGCTGAGAATCTTGAATCAATTTAATTTTGTTGATCTTTTAAAGCAAATTAATTTTCTGATTAATAAAATATTTGAGATATTTTTAATTGCATAAATATATTGAATAAGATTCGTTTAATCTTATTATATATATTTATGTGATTATTATATGGATTCACAGAAGATATAAATACAAGTTATCTTATAATTAAATAAATTAAGTTCGCAGTTGACAAATAGAGTTGAGCGCTCTATTTATGTTTAGACTGTAGTAAATTTATTGAATGATTTGTCTTAATCATGTATGAATTTACTGATGTAGTTTGACTACATTGAGTTGGTCACATATGAGATTTAATTAACCTTGAAATGACTGTCAGACTTATTAAATCTCATAGGTATTGATTTTACTATAATCTTAATCTTGAGTTAGTTATAATTTCATAATTATAATTGTAGTTATAATTTCATAATTATAATTGTAGTTATAATTTCATAATTATAATTGTTATTCCATTTGAGTTACCAATGGACACGACACACACTTGTAGTCAAGATTACCCAGTATCTTGGTGGGAGCAAGTATGAGTATTGGAGTTATAGATTAACAATATAGAATTTGTACAATGCATCTCTTGATGGGTTTTCGGCACTTGATCATAAAATTCTCTAGCCAGAGTGTGTCAACATATTTAGTATGCTGAAAATGATCATTAGAGAAAACTAGTAAGTATAAAAAAAACAAGATGTAATTAAATTGATTGGATAGTTGAGATATCGATTTAATTAACGATGTGATACAAAGGATGAAATAGTAAAAAAATCAATGTGGCTTGGGACGAATTATTATTCGAGCATACAATTATGGAGGTTAGTTCCAATCTTTTAGTGGAATAGATTTAGAATTAAATAATTGGGCTAGTTTAATTACAAGTCTAATTATTGTAGCCACTATTGTATGTTCCTAAATAATCCTCAGGTTAGCTCATTTAATTGAGTGCACCACTACTGAATTAATAAGTAAGATAACTAGCTATTTGGGTCAAAAACCTAAATATATCATTTAGTGGGAGGCTCCATTTAATATGCTTGTGTGTAAGGGGCCTTATGTGAATGTATAAGGTGGGGCCCCTATAGAAAAAAAAAGTAAAGTGACTTTTGGTTTTTATTATTTGAAGCGTAGCGTTTTCACTAAAGGGAGATATAAAAATGCTTATTTTCTCTAAAGAAAAAAGATAGAGCCGTGTTATACAGTTCAGAGAAAAAGAATTTTTCTCTTTAATTTTGAGAGAAATATTTTCTCCTGCTAGTTGCTTTAGTAGTGATAAAGGCGCCCACACATTAAGTACAGATCAAATTTGAGTCATAACCTGGAAGATCATTGGTGACAGATCGTGATCTAACAAGTGTGGTGGTGATGGATCGTGATCTAACAGGCGTAGTGGTGACAGATCGTGATATGGAAGCCTAAATCAGTTCAACGGATAAAACAAAGATTGTACATCTTCTCATATTTTCAAAGTACGATTTTTAGATTATAAATTCTTATATATTGTATGAGATCGGTCCTAAAATTTTTTATTAAAATTTAAAAAATTAATTTTTCTTCAATAGCTTTCGGGGGAAGGAGAAAATGTTGAAAAATTGCTTGAATAGTGCATGTGAAACGAAGAAACTTAGTTTTGAAAAATGGCTTAAAAAGTGCATTGTTGCCACCATATTGCTATTGCATGGAAATTTTGGTCTTGTTTCTTTAGGCCTTTTTGGACAATAAGTCAAGTTTCACGAATCGTTTGGACTACTTTATTTGCTGATTGGCATGTTTTGCGCGCATGTTTTTGGTTGCCATATTAATACTATTTAGATAGTGCCTATCAAGTTTCACGAATCACGTTTGGACTACTTTATTTGTTGCTTGGCGTGTTTCTTTAGGCCTTTTTTAGACAAAAAGTCAAGTTAATTTCATGAATCACGTTTGTAAGAATTTGTTAAGAGTAAGTAGTGTTAGTGTTGCATGACGTTGCATTCATTGAATTCTTTTGTGTCTTGTCCTTCTCAATTAGCATACAACTAATCTTAAAAGTAATTTGACAAAGTGACACAGTATTTATCAATTTTGAGAGATAAATTTTAATTTTACGGAATTACTAGCATAATTTAATTTTTAAGTTGTCAAGTTAGATCATGAGTTGATCAAGTCAATGAAATCAATGAAGAGTTGACTAAGTCAATGGAAAATTGTAGATAATTTCATTGTGTATTGTTTCACATGTTATATTTTTATCACGTATACTTCTCTGCTAATTACCTAAAAATACTGCATACTAATATGTTTAAATGCCCAAATTCAATGAATAATAAGAGAGTATGTTCGAGTATACCTAAAATTTTAAATTAAAAAATATAATTTTTTAAAATTAAACTTATATTTTGTAAAACTTCAAATTCTATTAACCAATATAATATTTTTTAAATGAAAAAATTCGGCAAATATCTATCGACAAGAGGAGGGAATTAAATGATGATCTTGTCCCGTTGGGCTCAATATATGATGAACCCCATTTCATTACTTGCTCCTTTCGGCTTCCAACCTCACTTCATTAGAAATTTTTTATTCCAAGCATGAGCAAGCGGTGGTCCATGATCATATGGGCTTTGAGCCGCAATATTTTATAATTTATTGGATCCTTATCCGATCTGGATATTGAATTTTCTATAGCCTTATCAGCTATCAAGCTCAATAATAATAATCTTACCATCTATTTCATTTGATTCTCAGCTGAAAATTAAAGTGCCATCTATTTCAGCTGCAGGCTTAAAAGCTTCTTTTGTTTGTCGTATTTTATTGAAATTGAATCATAGAATGATTAGAATCTAAGGCGTCAGAACCAACGAGAATCTGCCATGGAAGCATCTAGAAAAATATTAAAGCCCCCAATTTTGAAGGATACGAGACAAGCAAAATCCACTAAAAGAATACAAAATTTTGAAGCGAATCTTCGACAATCGAAACCCTAGAGAGGTTAAATTGAGATTTTTCAGGATTGGGATGGAGGTTTAGCTATTCTTGAGAAACTGCATATTTTTAGAGAACGAGGGGATGTTTTTTATAATTTCCCCTTCTAAATAAAGACTATGAGGATATGTCGTCATCAGTTGAATCGACGAGACCATTTATTTGCGCCGAGTGACGGTAATTACCTTGATTTGGTAGGGGTTTCTTTGGAAATATGATAAAAGTTTGGGGATTGGTTAGAGAGTGACACGTGGAATGAGAACATTGTTTAAGTTCGAAATTCTGACGTAAGATATGATTCGGTAACCATGAGGTACATTTTGCTTGGCCGCAGCCAGTCAGCTACAAGCTTATCGACGCTTATTATATTTGTTGAATTGTTGTGTTTGCTTCAAATTGATTTTTGAAGTTGAATCTAAGCCGTGAAGAAAAATGGACCAATGATATTATGCCACGGAAGCATCTAGAAAAATATTAAAGAGGACAGGGTCAGTGTATCATATTGGTCTTTTTATCATTTTTTGACAGACCCACAAACCGTGCGCAATTTTGCTGTAATTATAGAATAATTTTCCCTATGGTTTATATCCAGTTTCTATTATACAACTACATTATAAGCGTGATTTATAGAATAAAAAGTGTATAAAATAGATCCATAGGAGTAGATTTTATTAAACATTCATTTATATTTATATTTACATTTAAACAATTAATTTTAATTTTAATAATAATTTAACAAATTAATAAACCTAAAATATTTAATGAGAAAATGATAATACATTATCATACTTCTATTACATAAATTATTTTAATTATTTTACTTTAAATACGTAAAAAGTATTTTAATTTAATTTAATAAATTTATAATTTTATATTATATTATAAATTAATTTACATTATATTAAATAATTGTACTGTATTATATTTTTACAATATAATATTAACTTATATTATATTATTATATGATTATACTATATTATAATAATTAATATCTAGAAATAAATTATATTATAATATAATAATTTTTAATAATATAACATAGTACTTTAGTATTTTATCATTTAATAATAATATATTGTTAACTCATTTATATACTATAAAATAATTTTTAATACTTAATTTAAAAAATTAAGAATAAAATCCTAAAATATTAATAAATTTAAATAATATTAATTTAGTTTTAACATAAATATAAAACATTACCTTATATAATACAGTTTATACTATATCAAAGTATAACATTATAACTTAATATAATGCATGTTAATGCAATACATCATAATAGGCATATAGCTAACACAGTACGTTAAATGCATCCCAAATGAATTAATTTTGTACTAGTTGATCCTATAGTGTTTGATAAAAGGCCTTGGCCACCTTACAAAAACTAGCAAGCAACAGCCATATAATGTCATTTATTGGATTGTATTATTTGAAATTTATTACAAAAAGGATGAGAATGCTAATACAAAAAGGGTGCGTGGCTGGGAAACGGGCTATAAAGATTATTGCGCAATTGGTACCCTTAGGCCAATTTTGTCTCGCAAGATTGGATTGTATTATTTATTAAGATTGAATTGGATTAGACTGAATTATATATAGTATTGTGCATGTTTGGTACAATATTAGATTGGATTATATTAAGTTAAATTTAAATGATTTTAAATAATATTTAAGTTTATTTTTTAATCGGTCCGTTTGATATGGTGATATGATAATTATCTTTAACTCCAAGAGATTTAAAGATACCTTCTTCAAAAACAAACTTGATTAGCTCAGCATTACTCTGTTAAGTAATTTATAATGCTTAATTAGTTGCTTTTAATTTAATTTCCACAAAGCTGTATTTTTTTTTTTTAGAACTTTCTTTCTCTTCATCCTCAAAGACATCCCCCTCTTCTTCATCATCATCATCATCATCATACTGACCAGCCCATTCGTTCTATCAATTCGAACTTGAACTTAACCCTTCAAACCAAATTGTAAGCAAAGAAAATTAATGCTTAAGCTTAAGGATTATCGTCATCGGTGTATCATTCTGGCTCTTTTTTTTTTTTTTTAGGGTCCCCACAAAGAGAATGCAACTTTGCTTTCGTAGATAAGTGTCCCTTTTTCAAAATTCCATTAAATTAATTCATTTTATTTATATTTAAAAAACAATATACAGTATAATTAGACCAATTGAGAACCGTATGTTAGGAAACTAGAAGTTTTAGGGAAAAAAAAGATATATAAAAATTACAAAATAACAATTAATTGGTAAGCAATCAGTTAAGATTTATCAGTACGTTCATCATGTGGTAAGGTATATTTACAAGTTAGATTTTGTCTAGCATTTGCTTAATTGTCTTGAATTTAATACGTCCAAAGTCTATAGTAGACCTCAGAGTTCTAAATTTGATTTGACTCATTTTGATTGTTTGAAAATTGTAATGTGATATAGGAATCTTTAATACGTTAAAAATTTGAAAATAATCGTATACTGAGTCGAACCCACTAAGACCTATTGCATGGAATTGATTTTCCAAATTACCTCTCATATGAACTCTTTATCTCTTATGTTTGGCTAATATGGGAAATCTGTGTGCCTCCAAACTTGCTGCAGTAATTCTCTTTTAAGAAGAATAAATTAGTGGTCTATTATTAGCTAACAAGTATTGATAAAGCTACAAATACTTTTATAAAAATATTATTGTACAAATTGATGAATTCTCTTTTAAGAAAATAAATTAGTGTTTTTATTAATTAATGAGTAATGATATAATCATAAATATTATTGTATAAATCAAGGTGGCATATTGTCATTCGTTGAATTAAAAACATGGTAGAACCCACTTGACATATATTTATTCTTTTACCAACCGATTATATGTTGCCGTGTTAGTTTATATAAGGGCTGTAATAATGAAGGTGGAAATCGATTTTCAATAGTTTATTCAAACACGTATCGATATTTGATAGCAATTGCCTAAATGTAAATTTCGTGTGGATCAGCTATTAATCATATGGTATAATAGTTAATTGAAAAAAAAAACTTTATATATATATATATATATAATCTAGAATTTTAAATTACGGGGATGTCCGGGAAAACGCATAAAATGTGCAGTTTAAGTGCTTCAAGTTTTAAGCTTTTAAAATT